>JAAIXI010000228.1:8258070-8328106 GCA_013403645.1 Heliconius nattereri | reverse complement strand
AGATAGTAAAAATAGGTACATGTAACGCTATCTATGGGCAACAAATAGTAAGTACTATCGAATCTTGATAACGAATAAAACATATCTCAACAAGTTATTATTTGTTAAGCATTAATTATTTCGGGAGAAATATTATTAATTTTAAAACTTTAGCAAAATATAGTTTTTGATTATTTATACTGAGAAAACGGTATGTTTTAACTATGATCGAACGATTACAGCTTAACTATTAGCACAATAGATGGCGCTTTGGCTAGATTTTCCAAAAAAAAGAATATGGAAACGTTTTAATTACATGACTGTTGATAAAAAAATATATATATTTTAAGCAAATTTTTTGATAGTAAAAACTACTGTATTAAATATAAAGAAAATTTAATAGTCTGTAAAGGGTAGCAAAATATAATTTTTGATTATTTATACTCAGAAAAAGGTATGTTTTAACTACGATCGAACAGTTACAGTTTAGCTATTAGCACAATAGATGGCGCTGTGGAGTTAAAAAATGGTTAAATCTATGTAATCTAATTTTAAAGTTATTATGTGTTTTTCTATTTACATAATCAATTATTGTGTAAAAAGTACAAAACTAATGTACCTACATAACTTTTACACAGAAAAATAGTGTGTAATTTTGGGAATAATATATACTTTTTTTTAGTTTAGTTTGTTTAATTGCAATCACTTTACTCTACCAAAATATATATAGTATGTATGCATGTATGTATATGTTTATATATTTTTATGTATGTATGTTGTGTTTTTATCAGTGTATGTATGTTTATATGATAAATAACTTATATATCTATATATATAAAATCGAAAGGTCACTCATCACGAAATCTCAGAAACAACATGTGTTAGGAATCTCAAATTTTGCATAGGAATTATTTATAGGACGTAGGTGCTCGCTAAGACGGGAATTAGCAATATTCGACTTCTAAGGGGTTGTTTTTGGGGTTGAAAGTTTGTATGAAACTTCGTTACTACAAATGCTAGGAGTCTCAAATTTTGCATAGACGTCACTTATAGGACGTAGGTACTCATGGAGACAGAAATTAATAGTGACGTAGTTCACGCAGGCGAAGCCGCGGGCTGGCCGCTAGTTCTTTCATAAAAATGTTCTGCTTTATTTAGGGCAAGAGGGGAATATTGTAAAAAGGTTCTCCGTATTGTTTCTCTCCAAAGCATTGGTGTAGGTAAGTTCTGAGCTACCATTTCCGCAGTAGGTACCTGTGCACCAGGTACAGTGATCTCTAAAACAAAAGCGCGCATATTTGCGATGTTGTGCAGCCGCGTCCGCTCGCTGTTTACCAAATAAACGCTTCGACACTCACTGTCTGTAGTTAATACGAGTCCACGCGACCCTACTAAAGTTCGTTTTTTATTTTAGTATGATTTAAAAAATATATTACGTTATATATAAATATATCACGTATACCTTATAATAAATGATGTGAAGTTGGCGTGGGACTGGTGCTTACTTGGAGTACATAATAACTATTATTTTATTAATAATAATAACTATTTATCGTGCACCCGAAAAACGACAAAGAAATTCAATAAAAGTATATAAATGTACAAAAGTAGGCCTTATTGCTTAATAGCATTCTCTACCAGGCAACCTTAAGGCAGAGGAAATATCACCTTAAGATAGGGATAGGGTGGAAATTAAGTATAATTTAATGGTATAAAATAAATAAGAATGAATGTAGATTATCATACTATAAAGATTAATGCTTATTTATTTGAATGTAAATTGTATATTACTGTGATTCTAATGTAGTCGTAGATGGATGGCTCTTATTTAAACGTAATATTTTTATTTTCAGATTTTTTTTGGATATTAGATTATTTTATTATTACTGAAATAAACACCCACATACCACTTTATATTTTTTTTGTCAACTCTAATCAATCTAGGTACACACCAAACCAATAGTACCGCAGCACAAACATGCGCGTACGCATAAAGCCGACGCCGCGTCGTACCTCGCGCGAGTTTTATTGCAAGCGCTGCTGCGGCTGTCGCTGGCTGTTGTGCTGCTGCTCCTGCCGGTGTACTTGTCGCAAGGACTGCTGACCGTGGTAACGATGGCCGTGATGATGGTGATGTCCGCGGTGGTGAGCGCGATGGTTGTTCAGCAGGTAGGTATTAAAATATGGATGTGTACTTAATAAGGAAGATATTATTATATTTTATTTCACTTTTAATTACAAAATAAAGTGTTTGTTTTATCGTTTATTTGTATTTAATTATGTGTGTTAGGTACGCTTACTTACAATAAACTATTTATTAAATCATTTATTTTTAGGTGTTTGCAGATTGCAAAAATTGCGTGGTGAGTTTCGAAAAACATATGTAATTTTAAACTTTACTTTATAAGTAAAGGTAAGCCTTAAATTAAAGTAAAATCCTAAAACTTGTTGACTTTTTAAAATATCCACTATCTCAAACTTTTTATTATACCTCATTACAATAAAGAATTTATCCTATAATGATATTAGTTAAAATGACTACAAGTATATAGGTAATAACACAATATATTTATTTTAAACAAATCAAGAATCTCGGTAAAGACGAGAAGGCAATGTTCCGAGCGCATTCTGAGGCCTGTCTCCCGCAGTCTCAAGTAGACCCCAAGCTTCTGGACAGCCTCCTCCAAGGCGAACTGGTGGAGGACGCGGCGCTGAAGAGGCACGTCTACTGCGTGCTGTTGAAATGCAAGGTCATCAGTAAGGACGGGAAGCTGCAAAAAACCGCGGTGCTCGGCAAGATGGCTCATCGTGGTGATGGCAAGAATGTTACTAAGGTAATATTATACGCAAATACTTTTTTTAAGCGTCCCGCACAAAGCTGGGCAGGTAGAGGGAAACCCTATCTCTATTCCCTATTTTCCATCGAATTCTGGACGCATTGAGTGGCGGAACTCAACGCCACGCTTTGCTTCGACTCTAGAGCGAAGAAACGAAAATATTTCATTTTCCCCAATGGGAATCGACCCACAATCTGTCGCGTCTAGGCACAATCTAGCGACATGTTCATTAATTTTTGTTAATTTCAGCGCAATTATAAATATTGCATATATGCTTGGGGAATTCTTCGCCATATTTAATCTAATCTGACGACTAATACATTTACTTTATATATAGATATAAATATTTCTAGGAGTGAGATATGCAGCTTTAATATAATCCATGTTCTACCCGCAACATCCCGCTAAAGCTATTTGGATTTATTGAATAAAAAATAATCTTTTTTTCTTCGTAATAGGTTTTAGAGAGATGCGCAGACCAATCCGGAGACACTCCTGAGGAGCTCGCATGGAACTTGTTCCGTTGCGGCTACAACAAGAAGGCGGTGCTCTTCGACTACATGCCGGCTCAGGTCAACGACGGCGCCGATAATGATGCCTAAATCATCCTCATATACCTACTGTTATATTTAACTGTTATATAAACTAATATTTAAGAATTATAACTATAAAATATACATTCGTGTTTAATGACTTGTTAGTTACCAAACTATGCGTGCACATGTTTTATAATTTTTATAAATTACTGTCGAATATTTTGTAATAAATGTTATTTACGTAAATAAATAGTTGTTTTATTTTATTGTCTCTTAACGTAGAGTATGAGTTCTGATGTCATAACTAATTAAAGCTTCATTAATAATTCCCATACTAGATAATGACTACAAAACGCAGTGAATGATAACGTCATCGTACCTTTGAATGATGCACACACTGCACACACATGCACACACTGTTACATGCGACTGCGACAACGATCTGAGATTAATTTAGGTATATTAACTATTAAGTCATTGAGGTCATAGATAATTCGAGGGTAGGCGTGAAAAAGTAAACATCACATTTTCGAGCTCTTCATTCATTATTGTATTTTGTTATATTTACGAATATTTTAATGTGACTTAAGTATGTGTTTCTAAAGTAAATAAACCTACCTCTACTGTTATCCTACTATAAATTCACTGTGAATTATTGTGTGATTTCTTTTAACATAGTCACGGCATACAATGGACGCACTCAAGGAGTCTATAACTGCTATGACTGAGATGTTTCACGCTAGAATGCGCGAGTTCCAACAAGATTTGAACAAATCTGCTTCTCCAACCACAATTACATCGTTGGCAACTGATTTTGATTCCTTCAAGAAGTTTATCCACACTGCACTGACTACGTTGCAAAAACAGGTGGAACACTTGGCGCGGAATGTTGACCACATCGAGATGTCTAGAAGATGCAAAATGCTCCTCTTCCATGGAGTCGAAGAAAAAAAAACTAAAATGATTGACAGCCTCGTTACTAATTTAGTAGTGAAAAATCTGGACGTGACCGATTTTGCCTCTTCTGACATTATAACTGCGTATCGGTTGGGTCGTGCGCTTGGAAATAAACCCAGACCAATAGTAGTTAAATTCTCTAATGCGCAAGTGCACCATAGCGTCTGGCTTTCGAAAACTAAACTGAAAGGTTCAGATATCACTGTTTCAGAATTCTTGACGAAAAATCGTCACGACGTATTCATGCTAGCAAGACAACGTTTTGGTGTAGGGAAGTGCTGGACGCGGGATGGTTCCATTAACGTAATTGCCCCCAATGGATTGCGTTATCGTATTGAGTGCATCTCTGAACTACAAAGTATACCCGTCGCTCCATCAAGGTCACCTCCACCACCTCCACCAGTAGTGCCGGACACTGTTGCAGCTCCAACGTGCCCCAATAATGAAATGGCAGTCCAAAGATGTAAGCGAGTGGTGAAGAAGTAACTGTTTACACATTTGGTTATTGAACTGTTATATTATTTTATTTATTTATTTTTTTTTGTATTTTCACTGTTCTTTTTTTTATATTTTAAGTTACATGTGCCTAGTTATATAAGATTGTCTATGTTTATTATGATTTGAGTCTCTGTTTTCTTTTTTTTTTCTCTTTCTGTTACTTAATTTTTGTACTTTATACTTATTTCTTTTATTTCTTATATTAAGTGTTTTGTCACATTACATTAAGATCTGTCATTGTTTAAAGTGACATGTAACGCTTAAGAAAGTATTAATAATGTATGACAGAATATAATAGGCTACTATAGCATTATATAGCTGGCTTTTGTTTCATATTTTATTTAATTATTGTAATGGGTTAAGAATTTTCTTATTAGTGTCTTGGTTTATTTCATTTTTTCTTTTGAAATTCTGTCATTAGTTCTTTATTGTACTTGTTTTTTTTCTGTCATACATTGTTTCTATTTATTTATTTTTAAATTATTTACTAATTAAGTATTGTTTTATATATGGGTTTTCTTCTTATTAATCATATTTCTTTGAGTTCATGGTACCACTGAAATGTTTCGATTGTTGTTATTTAATTTTTACTTTTTTTATTTGTTTTGTTTTTATTGTTCTCTCTCTTCGTTTCTCTTTGCAACTAGCGGGTGATTAGCAAATTTAGAAGCTAAAACAGGTTATCGTTATACTTTTAACATTTGTATTTTTTTTATTATTATTATTTTATCTTGTTTTAATTTTATTCATATTTTGTTATTTATTATTTATTCCATTTAACTTATTTATTATTTATATTTTTCTTTCATACTTATAATGGCAATCAACATTAATTCTTCCAATGATTCTTTCCTTTCCTTTTCGGTTATTTCTGATGGATTGAGCAGTAATGACAGCTTTCTAAGTATCCCCACGCTAAGTGAAACATTAGATTCAAATTTCTCAGACGTACTGAAAATTTTTAATATTATTCATTTGAACGCGCAAAGTATTCCTGCACACTTCCCAGATTTCTTATCTTCTTTCAATAATAATAATATACATGCTATTTTAGTGTCAGAGACATGGTTAAAACCATGCCTCCCTTCGGCTTCTTATTTACTACCTGGGTTTCATTTGATCCATAACGATCGTATAGGTCGAATAGGAGGTGGTGTTGCCATTTATCTACGCACACACATTCTTTATATCTTAGTAGACTTTTCCAAAAGTGACCCAAGCTCTGGACCAGAACATCTTCTTATTAAAGTCTGCTTTACTCATACTAAGATTCTTCTTGGTGTTTACTATAATCCTAACCTTGCGGTCGATTACTTTTTATCATTTGAAACCCTGTTAGAAAACTACAAACCTTCCTACGATCACACTATTATAATGGGCGACTTTAATACTTGTATTTTGAAGAAAAATCATCGTCCGTCCCGCTTAAAATCTATAGTTGATGGTGCTAACTTACATACTACTCCCCCTTTCCGCTACTCATAACTTCCCTAACTGCGTTCCCTCATTACTTGATCTTATGATTGTTTCTTCTACTGACCATGTTGAAAAACATGGCCAATATCCTGCCTTAGCATTCTCTTACCATGATCTCATATATTTATCTTATAAAATTAGGCCCCCTAAAGCTAAATCAAGAATCCTTCTGCAACGTAATTTTGGTGGTATGCATTTAAATTCCTTGCGTGAGGACGCGGCTGCAATCGATTGGTCGAGTGTACTAATCTGTACTGAAACTGATGATCACCTGGCACTTTTCAATTCGCACTTAATAAAATTATATGATCATCATGCTCCATTGCTTCTTGTATGAATAAAACATCCTGCACCTTGGCTAACAGATAACATTAAAAAGCTACAACACAAAAAGATTACTGCAAAAATGAAATTCAAAGAAAATCGTAATGATACCAATCGGCAAAAGTACAACAAAGCTCGCAATCGGTGTAATATGATGTGTAGAGATAGCCAACGACGCCATATACACAAATCTGTGATAGAGGAAAAAGACTCATATAAAGTTTTTTAAAATCTATCGGAGTTGGTAAAGCAAAACAATTTATAAATCCCAAGAATATCAATTTAAATTAATTTAATAGACATTTCTCTTCTTCCTGTGTTATTAATAACGCAACAAAATTATCTACTAATAATCATCTCAATGCTTTTTTTCTTTAGTTTATTTGCAGAAAGTGATGTTAAGAAGACAATTTTAGCCACTAAATCTGATGCTGTTGGTGCTGACGACATTAGTCGCAAAATGATCAGTCTCATCCTCGACATTTTATTACCTGTGATTACATGTATATTTAATCACTCTATATCCTCTAAGCAATTTCCTGCAATATGGAAAGATGCATAAATAATTCCTTTACCCAAAAAACCTAATCCTGTTGATTTCTCTGATTACCGTCCTATTTCTATTCTTCCTTTCCAATCCAAAGTCCTTGAGTGGTTAATTCAGACCCAACTCACTCAGTTCCTTTACCAACGTAACCTTATGAACCCTTCGCAATCCGGTTTCCGTCCTGGTCATAGTACGACAACGGCATTAGTAAAAGTTACTGATGACATTCGTTCCGGCGAATCTGACGATTTGCAGATATACAATCAAGCTAAAATATCGGACTTACCTACCGCAATCAAGGACATTAACAATAGCTTGGAGAGTATATCTTCTTGGAGTAAGTCATTTGGTCTACATCTTAACTCAAAAAAAACCTCAACTGATTTTAATTGGTAGTTCAAAACTTATTTCAAAAATAGATGTATCGACTTTCCCACCAGTACTTATTAATAGTGACATTATACCATACAGCAAAACTGTAAAAGATTTTGGTATCACTCTGGATAATAATATGTTTTGGGATTCACAGGTAAGTGAGATTAGCAGAAAGATATTTGCATCCTTAGGTTCTCTTAGACGTTTGCGTAATTTTCTTCCTATACTTACTAAGATTTCGTTAGCAAATACTCTCCTTCTACCGATTCTTGATTATGCTGACACTTGCTATCTTGACTTAAGAGAGGAGCAATTAAATAAACTGGAGCGTATTGAAAATTTATGTATTCGGTTCATATTTGGGCTACGCCAATTTGATCATATCTCTGATTTCCGTAAGAAACTCAAGTGGCTCCCTATCCACCTTCGCAGGAATACTCACATCCTTCCTCTTCTTAACTGTATTCTGTTCAATCCAATTTTCCATCCTTACCTTATAGAACGTTTTGAATTTTTGGGCGAGACACATTCTCACTCTCTTCGCTCTGAACGTAATCTTATCCTCAAAATACCTTCTCACACTTCTTCCTTCTACAGCAGTTCATTTACTGTAACTGCGTGTAGGTTGTGGTTCCTTCCTTTAGTTGTCAGAAATGGAAAAACATAAACATATATATATTTATGTATTTATTTATTTATTTATAAGCAATAAGGCCGCCTTATGTACATTTATATAATATTATTGTATTTTTGTGTGTTTTCTTGGGTGTACAATAAAGAATTATTATTATTATTATAATTTTATTCGTGCAATATTTATAACACTTTATTATTAACAAACATTACACTATCTTATCATTTTCATAATTTTACAAATAAATTCACAGATAACGTAAGCTTTTAAAAATGTTAAAAGATAATATGCTTGGTGCAAGTTCTCACCACGTATTCAAAGAAAGCCTTTAATTTTTATTGCTATCGAAAAATCAATATATCGCACAAAAGATTTATTGCATTATTAGTAAGTGTAAATTACGTTCGAAGCCCCGTGATCTCACTGCAGGCTGTGGGCTGTAGGCGGTGACCCACAAGCGCACAGCCTGCGCTCGGACTCACGCGCTTTGCCAGTATGCATCAATACCTTTGCCCAAACGCGCCGCTGTAAAAACATTTCAGTGAAATTTCGGCGGGAAAATTTTTGACAAATTCTAATTTCATTTTTAACAATTAAACTTTTTTGTGTTATTTTAATTATAATAAGAAATTAATAAGTGATATTAATATAATATGAATGACTAGCATTATTATAATTTTATTTTATTGTGTATAAAGTTTTGTTTATAAGCAAAACAACAGTGGAGTGTCTAATGTGTGGATTTCAAGGAGCGCTAAGGATTGTTTTTATACGTAGGTTGAATGACGTATTCGATTAATAATAAGGAAATGTTTAATATTTATGTATAATCTTTATTTTGCAATTTAGAAAACCTAATATAAATAATAATTAAAATTTCCCTTAATAATATATGCCACAATTGCTTACTAATAGGCACAGGGTTAACGTTTTTAAATAGAATTTTGCTTTACAAAAATAAAACAACGTTGAAATTTAATTCGTTTAAATGCATTCCGTACCTAACCTTTGCTATTAAATTACAAAGTATGACCATAACACTATGCTAATAACACAAAAGCCCTACAATTTATTCAAACTCTATATCATAACTTCGATCAGAACCTTGAGGCAACAATTATTAGTTTATTATAAGTTTCCTACATTAATTCTGTATTTGCATAAATATTATGCATCTGGTACCACTGGCTAGTAAATGGTACTTACTATTTACTAGAAAATTAACAAGCGACGCTAATGCAAGTAGGTGGATAATGGATATGCTAATTCCCAATCGTAAACTCTTTACCTATTCATATAAAGCTTAGTTATCCGGGGAATTTTAATAGTTTTTGACCATAACTTTTTTATACCAGAGTCCTTATACCAGAGTAAAGAAATGAAAATATTTTGAACCTACCACCTGTCACATTTACAGTTGAACGCGTGCCTCTGCACTACAAAGCAGCCTTAATTATTCCCGTTTATTGTTATAATATTATTTATACACTGCAATTTTCAATATAAATAATTAATATAAAATATCTTCCAATATTGGGACAAGAGTGCAGGCCACCAGTCAGGAACCTCCTCGCGATACTCGCTGTCTCAAGTAATTGCAAGCATTTTGCATCGGTTTTTATTTTTTGATCTAACCGCTAAGTAAGTGATAATCTTTTGAAGTATTGATTATTTGACTTTTGATTATTTCATTCTCCTGATTTATGCCGATTTATAAATATCGCTTATTTTGTGCAACAATGACGTACTGAACTAACAAAAATGCTAGCTGTATGCCGAAATTCTATACTAACAAATAAGACTAACAAATAATGTATGAATATAAATCATTTATTTAAAAAAAACCATCTACTTCTTCAATAAAAGGGTATGACTTCTTATTTTGAATAAATACGTACATTTGTACTTTGAATGCGTGTCTTGAAATATTTAAAAAGTGCAAATACTTCACCGCTGCAGTGAATGAGCGGTATTACCTACGTTTTATAAGTAGGTACCTACTCGTAAGTATGCAAAATCAGATTGTCCATAGAGAAATTTAAGATTCTTTAAAATTTACACGTATCACATCGAAATTAATTATATTTGAAAACAACATTCAATTATTGCATGTAAGCTATTTATGTTTTTTTAGTTTATAAAATATAAGCATATCGATATTTTTAGTGAAGTAATAGAAGAGTCTTTAGTGGACAAAAAATGGAAATTGTGTGGAACAATAAAAATGGAAAAAGTGGAATTTGCAACTGAACGTAAAAATTAAGTAGGTACCTACTCAAAACTTGAAGAAATAAAGGTGTTTTTTTGGTTCGTTTAAGTAAAGCGCATATGGCTTCACCACCCATCATGCATAGTTTTTAAATAGGCGATAATTGGTAAAAAAAAATAATTTATCGCTATCCTATTCAGCAGGATGTCTAAAGTCACTTCCGTTACTGAGTCACTGTCAACAACGTCAGACGTAACTACTGGACTTAGGTAGTTGAAATTTGGCATATTAGTAGGGAGCACTAAACGGGGTTTTGCAAAAAAAACATATACGTCGCCTAACAGCTTTGCGAGCGATATAGCTAGCTAGCGAGATAGCTATTCTACTGTTAAATGTGAGTTTTATTGTAGTATAAAGTTACATTACACTGTTGGTCCATCCATCATGAGTGCGGGCGTGGGCGGCACGGAGGCAAGTATTATGGATCTTTGAACAACCATGTTTCCTTAGTTTTTAGTACTTAGCCGTGCCAGGGCTGTGTGTGTACTTCATTCACTAACTTGGCGTTACGATAATAACATTCTGTTTGTTGCAATATGTCCAAACAAACACTTCGAATCAATCTAAGTCTATTTATGTTAAAGGGAGATGATCTGACTGTAAAGGCGATTGTTGTGAGTTTGACCCCAATTCGAATAAATGTTTTTTTTCCGCTGTGCTATAAAAAACACAGCATTGAATTCCGCCACTCTACACGAACTGTCTCGGAAATTGGATAAATGAGAAATAGTAAAATATTCAAAGTCAAAGTCAAAATATCTTTATTCCATAAGAATGCTTAACATTTACTTGGACATGTCATAAAAGTAGAAAAAAATGCAAAACAAAATAACCAAAAAAATGTGCAATTTTGACTTGAAAAAAGCCCGCTCAAATGGTTGAGCTCATGAGAAGATACAGGCAAAGAAACTCATGGCCACTCTTTTTAAATTGTTACAAATTACAATTAACAATTTTAACTTAGAAATAGAGCAACTCATTTCCAAACATCTTTATCGCGAACATAATCTTTAACAGAGTAATATGCTTTGTGGCAGAGCCTGTGCTTTACCACTTTTTTAAATTAGTTCAGTGATAAATTAACCACGTCGTTTGGAAGTTTGTTATAAAAGTGTATACTTTGACCTACGAATGAGTGAGACACTTTATGGAGCCTAGAGAAGGGCACAGCAAGCTTATTTTTATTTCTTAAATTATGTTGATGGAGGTCACTGTTTTTATTAATATTTTTATGCACATATACTAAGTTGTCGTAAATATATTGACAGTGTAGTATGAGGGTGTTAACGTCTTTGAATTTATTCCTTAGTGACTCCCGTGGACCCATTTTATAGACTGCTCGGACAGCCCGTTTTTGGAGCACAAAAATGGTATCTATGTCAGCGGCACTGCGCCAAAGTAATAGGCCGTAAGACATGATGCTATGAAAATAGCTGAAGTATACTAAACGCGCGGTGTCAACATCGGTCAGTTCGAACGAATCTTACGGACAGCATATGCTGCCGAACTAAGTCTACCAGATAAAGTTTCTATATGCGGACCCCATTGTAACTTAGCATCTAATGTTATACCTAAGAAAACAGTTTCATTAACTACTTTAAGTTCCTCATTGTTCATCAAAACTCTGGTTTCTACTTGTTGCACATTTAAAAGCAAGTTATTGGCACTAAACCAGTGTTATATCCTAGAAAGAGCATTGTTTACATCGTCAATTTACAATTGCCGTCTATTAACCTTAAAAACTAAGGATGTATCATCTGCAAACAACACCATTTCATAGACATCTCTCATAAGGTAAGGTAAGTCATTAATGTACAAAAGGAACAAAAACGGACCCAGAATAGAGCCTTGTGGCATCCCCAATGCTACAGGTGACCCGTGTGATAGTTTCCCGTTGACATTTACCTTTTGAATCCTATCACTTAAATAAGAAGTGAGAAGATCCAGAGCAATGCCTCTTATACCATAGTGATGTAGCTTCCTGATAGGAGTTTTAGGCTGCACACAATCAAATGCTTTGGATAAGTCACAAAACACCCCAAAGGCATCACGTGACTCCTCCCAAGCCGCGAATACACTCTCTAATAATTTGACCCCAGCATCAGATGTTGACCTTCCACGACTGAAACCAAATTGACCTGTGTGCAGTAATTTATTTTTATTAAAATAAATAAGAAGCTGACTGAGTATCAGCTTTTCAAAAATTTTACTAAACGTAGGTAGTACTGAAATCGGTTTGAAATTTGTGGGGTCTTGCGTACTACCTGATTTAAACAATGGAGTTATTTTAGTATATTTCATCAAACCAGGAAACACTCCACAATCAATACATCTATTAAAAATTGTAACTAAATCAGGAATCAAAATATCAGTTAAAGAATTTATGATATTAACTGAGACACCCCACAAATCGGCTGTCTTCTTCATACTAATTGATTTGAAAGCTACACTAATGTCTGAATAATTTACATGACGGAAAACGAAACCATTATAAAATTCGGGAACATTGTCTTTAATTAACGATTCTGCAATAGTGGTGGAAGAGCCTAAATCGTTTGTTAGACTGACTTGGAAAGTAGAAAAAAACTTTTTAAATGCAATGGCCTCTTCCAAATCGGAATCAACAATGTGGCCGTCAATACTAAGTTTAAAATTAGAATCTTTCACTCTTGTTCTCCCAGTCTCGACATTAACAACCTCCCAAGTGGCTTCAATTTTATTACTACTATTTCTGATTTTTGTTTTAATAAATAAAGATTTTGCAATTTTGCAATACCTTTTAAAAACTTTAGAGTAAGATTTTAAGTACTCTTTAAACTCTTCACCACTATTAAACTGTTTTTCATAATATAACATATACAGCGTCTCCCTACTCTTATAAATACCTGCTGTGGCCCAGTCTCCAAAGATAGGACTATCAGTAATTGTAATCTCTTTGGGAGTAAATATTGAATGAAATTTATTAATAAAAGAGTAAAAAAAAGAATTGTACAAAGAATTGGGAGGTAAAGTTATATCTAGAACTAGTAAATTAGTTAGTAAACTAACTCTCATACGTTCCAAACGACTAACTGTGACAGGTACAAAAGCAATTTTTTTCTTAGTCTCCTGTTTTTTCTTACTATAGAATTCTACTAGCTGACCACAGTGGTCAGAATCTAATTTATTAATAATTTATAGCATGGAATAATCAGTAAATATGTTATCTATACAAGTACTAGTCGTAGGAGCTATTCTGGTTGGCTCCATAAATAAATTAAGTAAATTGTGTGACTTAAAAAGGCTTAATAAATTAATGGTGGGACTTAAACTTTCCAAAATCTTAACATTAAAGTCCCCACACACTAACAAAGGCGGTCCCCACACACTAACACTAAAAACACTTTAAATTGGCGGAGGGAGGTCTGTATACACATATAACAATGAATTGCTCTAGTTGAACACACGCTAATTCGATAGAACATTCTACAGAAAGGGACACAATATCTTTCCGTTCCTTGAACTTAACTTAACTTCCGTAACTTGAACTTTGTTCTTGTTTAATATAATAAGCGACCCCCCATGTATTGTGTTGAGTCTGCAGAATGAGCTTCCTACCCAGTGGTTGCCGAAATTAAACATGAGCTAGTTCACCTTTAACCAATGTTCAGTAATACACATAATATTAATTTCCTCCGAGTTCATGAATAATTCTAGCTCTAGCTGCTCGCCCCCCGTCAAGCAAGGGATGTTCTGATGAGCTAATCTAATAGACTTAACATTTTTATTATTATTTTTGCATGGATATTGTGATGATGTGCAGTGCGTTATTATTGTTATTTAATTGTAAAGCTAGCTGGATCAATGGAATATTTAATAATACATTAGAGCTAGAGGTTGCTACGTCTGTTGTCTGAGAAATTAATTTAAATGTTGGGAAAAGTCAACAGAATGTAAATTATTAGACGTAATGTCAGAATGAATTAGCCAAGTTCTTGGCTGATAAGTCAAAATAATAGGATAGCACGGAAGCTATCTGTCTCTTAAACCTATGACTAAAATAATATTTACTTTGAGTCAAAAATAAAGTTTTACTAACTATTTTGTTAGTGTCAATTAAATGTAATTTGTCATTATATGTGCTTATGGTGTACAGAGTAGAGTTTAGCTTAAATTTGTAATATCCCTATATACCCTGTATAATACACGTCATTTTACAAGGTATATAGGGCGAAATTTTTTTATACGTAAGTTATATAAAACCATAATGAACAATATATAAAGTAAACCAGCCGCGACAGCCCTGCCCGTATCTAATCAATCTGTCATCCGAATCAGTCCATCTTTTGTGCGGAACATTTTTGCGGAAGGCTCGTTGTCGTTTGACTCATTACGCCGAGACGTGGTGGTGCCGGCGCACGTGGGCAGTGGGCAGTGGGCAGTGGGCAGTGGGACTGGGAGACACGACGCACTGTATCATTAATTAAATACTTCAACTAGATTTATGTTCAATATTGAGGCCAGTCTTGGCGCACAAGTGTGGGACTGTAAACGCAACTGAATAGTGGTTCGATCCCCACTTGAGGAAATGAAATATTTATTAAAATTTATATTTTCATTTCTTCGCCTTGGTGCATAGCGCATCGAGGCATAGCGCAGCGTTGGGTTCCGCCACTCAACACACAAATTTGTAGGAAAATGGGAATCGGAGTATGTTAATGTCCTGCTGTGTGCAAGACACAGTAGCAGCAGCAGGGTAGGCAGAGGGAACCTAGTATCAAAACACTCCGTTTCCCACTTTCCGCCGATTTTTTTAAGACATTGCGTGTTGAGTGGCAGAACTCAACGCCGGGCTTTTGCCTTGGTACCAGAGCGAAGAAATTAAAATAATAATTCATTCCCCCGAGTGGGAATCGAACTCACAACCGTCGCGTTACAGGTACCTTTCGTCCCTGCGCCACCACAGTCCTAAAAGCTTTATTATTACCATCAAAAAAAACTACGCCTTTTCCCACTTAGCAGAATAATTGTGTTAAGAGTATTATTCTGCTAATTGGGAAAGATTTGTGCAGCAGGAAATGAAAATAAATTAAATATAACCTATTTCCAATGAGCATCAAAGCTACATCCGTTGCCTTAACCATAAAAAGCTCTTCCACTATTACATAGTATAATAAAGCAAATTGAATAAATAAAATATTTATCTATAAAATGAAATCGATAAACGTACCGACCGGGCGAGGGACATTTCTATATGCAAAATATTCGCAAAACAGCATCTTATTATTGGTTATAAGGAAACAAGGCGAGGACGCCACTTATATACCGATACTAAACTCGTATTATATTTATTAAAGCTACTTTTGGTGCGATCGACGATTCTTGCGACTGATTTGGTTATATTATTGACAAACGCAGAGATATGACAAGCTGTACGCGCACTACCGACCGACCGACCACACTGCTCTACTCGATACGGAATTAACTTAAATTTTATTGTCATTTTACTTTATAATACATATTTATTTTGTTATGTAGAGATATGTTTAATTTTAAAATTATGGTATTTTTATACGTAGATAATAATTGAGGCCATTCGTGGCGTAGGCACAAACGTTCGATTGTAAACGCGGCTGGTTGAGGATGTGGATTATATACCACAGTATGGTAACGAGACGTAGCGCTTACAGCGTTGTGTACCGCCGATGTAATGTAACGTTGTGTTCCTCTATATTACAGCGATGGTACAGCGCAAAGTTGAAAAAAGTATACAAGCGCATCTAGATACTTGCGACTTCAAGTCACGCCAGGGAATATTTATATATCTAGTAATATAGTAAATAGTAGATAATTGTCCAAACTCTACAAAATAATTCTTAGTCACTATTCTCTTAGATACGTTAAATACGTCAATCATCAATAATAATTTAAAAAATATAAGCTTCCACTTAGAAAAATGCTACCATTTTTCTAGCTAATAAAATAAATTCTCAGTTTATCTCCCCTACTAGAGAGCTCAGACGAAGCCAGGTGTGATCGCTAGAGTAAGTTCGCAAAGTCCCACGCGCACTACCGCGCTAACCTCATTATATCGCAAGTTGTCGTGTTATTGTTTATAGCACATTATGCCCAAAAGCTTAGCCCTTATTTGTTTATTCGCCAAGTTGACTCATTTTCCTTTGGATCATTTTTAAATTATTTCAATTGTCACTTTTCAATAATATTATAATAATGTTTGACGTAAGTTTTGTCATTCTTATGACGCAAATATTTTTTCCTTGTGTACAGCAGTAATGGTCTGATATTTGTACTTTAAAAATTACCCAAAAAATCCATTGTCTGTTCAACTAATACTGAATGTTCATATTGTTTTATCATTAAAGTGAAATACAAACATAAACGTAGTTGAACGCTGCATATCTAGCGGGGTAGTCAGAGAGAACGGAGCGCCAAATGCTACGGTCTCTACATACCTAGTTTTTCGCCTCGGCCACTGGGTTCTCATTCCTTTTATGTGACCATCCTCCAGTGTCTTTGACACTGATTCCGGCTTCTCAGGGGAATGATTATATGTATAAAAATATTTTAATTTTCTCGCTGGTAAGTTTTCTTCTTCTAGTCTGATGCTCGACGTTAATTTCCGCTAGATGAGAGTGTACTAAAAAATATGAAAATAAAAAATATCCATTTCCTCAAATAACGGCATTTACAAGTACTGAGAAGCCATCTTCTATAGATTATTTATCAAATTCCAGTACCACCAACACAGCGTCTAGCGCCACCCATTAGGGCAAAAACAAGTGGTGTAAATATTAATATAAATTAATTACACGAACTATTGCCTAACGACACTTTCCTTGTAAGGGCAGATATTATACCACGTGGGTGCGCCTGCGCAAGTTAGCTTTACATTAACCAAATATACGTTTATCGATGATAAATTTTACCATACTGGTGGGTTAATATTAAAATTATTATATTGGTACGATTGGTAACAAGTTACATAACAATATTTATTGTTTACTCTAACTAAACTGATTCGTAAGAACTTATCCATGCTTATAAAGCTGAAGAGTATGTTTGCTTGAAAGTGCTAATCTCAGGAACGACTGGTTCGAAATGGAATATTATTTCAATTTTAGAGATCGCATTTTTTGAGGAAAGCTATGTTACATCTCGTTCTTCGTTCTAATATATCCCAGTGCCCTTGCGAGCTGAGCTGATGACGCACTTGGAATGTATGATTTGTTATACTTATACAACTTGTAGTTATTTCAATTTGACCCCGCAGATAACGCCGCAGGCAGAGACTAGTTATACACAAATCCGATGTAATATTTTTCCAAATATATATCGCTTTTGAAGTTTACACCTATTTAACGGCGGTAAATGGTAAATGAACTAATTTTAGTTAAGTACTGTAATTGTTCCGTGTTCAGATAACAATAATAAGGAAAAATGCAAAATTCTTAACTTTAGTTACTTTGTGGGCTACAGGTATTATAGCGATGTTAATGAGACGAGACTTCACATACAACTCTTTTATTGTATCTTTAATTTGGTTATTTATACGCTACAAAACTTTATTGAGAATATAATAAGACTAGTGCAATACCCCTACAACTTTACTAAAACGAATTAAAACAAAATCAGCTTCACGCTGTATCCCGCACACAGCTTGGTGGGCAGAGGTTACTAGACACTCCGTTCCGCACTTTCTACCGAATTTTAGAACCATTGCGTGTTGAGGGGAGGAACTCAACGCCGCGCTTTTCCTTTACACCGGAGCGAAGAAATAGAAATATAAATTTAAATAAATACTTATTTTCCTCGAGGATCCCACTACCAGTCAGGTTTACAGTCACACTTTGAGCCCCTGCGTATTAAAAATAATTAAGTTCATTTATTTGTCAAAGTGAACTTGGTGTCGAAAGTGAGTAATGGTAGAGCTCACAGTGTTCCAAGCGGTTAGTAAGTATTGAGTCGTTACACTCAATCGAATGTCTTCATTGTCTCCATGTAGGGCGAGCGGGGAGCGCCCACGCATCTACGGACGCTGCGTAGGGCTGGCTAAAGTAGTATTATCGAGTAGTGATTAGTGACTTCGGTTTTACATTTTGATATATTTTCAATATATATAGAAGCTAATTTATTATTTATCCATTTGTGATTAAAATATTTCAGTAAAGCGTTTTCCAGTTATGTGTAAGTAATTATTCACTAGTTAAAATCAAGTCAAATTGACGGTAAAACTGTATTATTGCGAAAATATTTGAACACGTGCTTTTAAAGAGACTAAATAATTTAAGAAATCATATAATATTTAACGAGACTCTCTCTTTCTCATGTTCTCTCTGTCGTCAAGACACTGTTCCACATTTTCCACCTAATTTTCTAAATATTACGTGTTGAGTATCTCTATCTATCTGGCTGTCATAGCCCTGCAAGACGCGACACCCCCGCGCATTGCGGGCCTCAGCAGTGGTATGCAAATGTACCACAAATACCAAGTCACCGACTGGTGGTGGTGGTTGGTGCCGACGTGCACAAATTGCCGCGCACTTTTTTGTCGAATCATTTCATTACCTCATTATGCTAATACGAGTGTCGCCGCACATCGAACTGCATGTAGGATGGCGGACAAAAAACATAGACTTTGTATGTAATTGTATATACGTTATAGTGCATAATTATTTAATTCTTGACACATTATAAATATCTATAGGTATAGTCTATTACTAGCCATTCGTGTGCATACTTTGTTTGTTCAGTTAGAAAGTCAAAGTCAAGTCAAAGTTCATTCGAATTCCACACCTATCTTAGCGAAGTAATAAATATCCTGTTGTAATTCCGTAGTTTTTGTGTGAAAGTTCAACAAACATCCATCCACTCTCGGAAATTATGACATTTATTATATATAGGCGGTTACGATTTGAACTCTATTATACAATGTACTACACAACATACACAGCTCGGCCGTATGTGTATATGTTACATATGCATATTGACTTACGTCTGCTGCAATAGAAATTTGGTTTATATAAACATACATTCATTTATCATTTAAGATTTTTAAATTATATGCAATAATAAAATTTACAAGAAATATAATATAAAAAAAGGGAATCAAAACCTACAGGGTACTTTTTCGTGAACTCAGAATCTTGAAATTTACGAAGCAGCGTCTTATAGCACAGATAAATGAAAAATTACGACGAGTGAAAAACATATACCTATAATAAGTATTTCATAGAACAAATAATTACATACTTATAATTGGAGTTCATTACATATAGTGTGAATGTATACGTCCGCAAACTTAAGTTTGCCAACTAAATGTTGACAAATTTAAGTTTGGGGACGTATGTCTGTTGCGGACGTATATTGTACTGCCCGTTGAATCTAGAAATTGATACGGAACCCTCGGCACGCGAGTCCGTCTCGCGTTTGTCGCGGTTATCGTTTTGATCTTTTCAACGGGCACTCTGAAAATAATCTTTTTCTAAGATATTTGCGGGGGAGTGGCGAGCTGGAACGACACGCCTATCTCTCTACTTATGCGTACGCGCAGTGCTCGCGGTGAAAGGCAATACGTTTTATAGGAGATTAATAAGCGTTTTATTAGCCAGGAATTTACGAAAGTTTTGAGTGAAAGACCAGTCTTTAACATTATAAACGGTAAATATAAGGTATTTTGATAGATATAGATATTATTTTTAGGGTCAGCCCCCAGAACGGTGTAAAACTGAGCTCCGCCACGATATAATTAAGTTAAATCGAAAATCTTCAGCTATAATCGTAAGCCGAACTTTACAGAAATAAAAATACAGAAAAAACTGATTTACTGAGTGTGAGAAATATTGAGTGATGGATACTTTTATATGTGTATTTATTTAACGGCTCTTTATACTCCACGTTGTCCATGTGGCGTAGAATGTACATATAATACGAAAAGGTACATGGGTTTGATATTAATAAAGAGCGAACGCCTCGAGCTCCATGTGACACCATTAGCAACCTGCCTGTCCCTTTACTTGTGCAACGGCTAGTTTACAAACTGACATAGAGATCGTTGTCTATTATATTATAACTATCTGCTTGTGTTTATATGACATACACACACATGTATGTGTATTTATAATACCAATAATTTCAATTGTTACAAACTATTCTTTCTTTATTACAAAAACGATAAAATCTTAAAAAGTAATTATAATTATGTAAAAAACACTTTGCACAAAATTAACATGAAAGCAGCAGGATCACCCTGTGCAGCTACGCTCATTACTAATCATCATAGTCAGAGTTAACTTTCGATGTTATATTTTCCTATGATGTAATCGACGCTCACGTTACAGCTGAAAGCTCCGACCGAGGAGCACGAACTAAGGACAGATTAACGTAACCGTACAGTAAGCTGGTTAATCGATCGAATGCTGTCTGCATTCTTACGTCATTGTTGAATACACATTATTTATTGAAATATACACAATTATTCATCAATCATCATTTAATTAATTAAATTATAAATATTTATAACATTGTATTCGCATTTAGTATATGTGATAATATGTGATGCAATATTAGCTTATCAGTCATCCCAGTATTAGAGTCTCATGCGCACGCCGGTCTCGACCCACACCGACTCTAGAGACACAAATATTCTACATACTCGTAGTACATCTTGTCTACATACAGCTGCATATTGTGCAACACAGTAGAACGACTCACAAAAAATGTGTTAGTTCTAAATTAAGACGCTGGCAAGTGTTGCGTCAAGCTGGGACTTCCGTTGCTTGCAGCGTGAAAACATGCCCATATATGGTGTGATACCGGCGTACAGTGTATCGGGCGTGTCGGGCGTATCGGGCGTCACGTCGGCGCAGGTATCGCACAACGGAAGCCCGAATTAGCGCGGCGCGGGAGCACGAATACCCAAAAGCGTCCAGCGCGGCCGCCTGCCAAATACGGGAACAATCTCGGGTTTCGCTGGCACAGCACCAGAAACTACTATTCCCGTCTAATACTCGTGAAAAACACGTAAAAACGCATTTATTTCTGCTGCTCTATATTTAGGCCGTAAACCAATGGCGATTTTGGTCGCGGCCGCGTTGTCTGTATTTAGATTAGTCGAGCGCGCGCGACTCGCTCGGCCCCCGCGATAAGCGCTGCAGCAGTGCAGCGTGCGCGCCTCCCGCCGGCGCCCGTACTGCCCCAGTACACGACACCCCCCACGACACCCCCACGACACCCCCACGCCCCTCGGACGCGGAGTGTCGACGGACACTTGGATGTCGCAAATGCTGCCCGAAGCCGGAGGTGATTATATTATCTATACTACGTTGATAGGTTGAGTGTAGTGTGTACTAGTGTACGGGATGCCGGTGCAGGACACCGATGTTTACAAGCGACGTGACAGCAGACGTGCTGACGTGCCATCTTTGTTTACTGACGTGATTGTGATTAGAGATAACGATTATGATAACGATAGCGGAGCACATGTAGTACGTACATACGATCTTATTGAATACTCGATACGTTATTGCCTATTTAATGAATTGTTTGTTTTTCTGTCAATTTAACTTGTCGATGTTGTTCGGTGTTCTAATAACTTTTATGTTACCAAGTGTTGCCATTAAGAAACTAAAGCTCACATCTATTATACGGAATTGAACATTATTTCAGCATATCTTCAGATACTCTTTACATTATACTAGAAAAGTTAAATAGTTTAAAAATTGTATAAAATTATTGAAAATTAAACTTATAACCGTGATAACAATAAAATATAGTAATTATTATATATGATATGAAAATTAAATATAATAATAATAAGGCTATCGCTTAGCTGTTGGATCAAGAACCGGATACAGAAGGCAGTGGTACTTGAGACGGCGCGTATTGTGCGGAGGTTCCTCTCTCTGGAGCCCTAGCCACCGATGGCTTGGATCCTTGTCCCGCCCTCGGAAGAGTGGTGTTTTTATATGTTTAAATGTATCTTTTTTATAATAATTTATATTTAAAAAAGTAAAATTGATAATTAATTTAATAAAATAAGTTATGTAGGTAAAAAGAGTACGGACGAAGCGTCTGTAGTGGTATTGAAATAAAATAATAAAATAAAATAAAAAAAACCGTTATGACTTTAAAGACCAAAATGAACACCAAATATTCATAAAAAATAGAATTGAGTTCACACAATTGAGAAATTTATTTGTAGTTTCTATTACACGGAATAGTTCAAGTAGCGGCTCCTAAGTCCGGATATGGCAAGTGTCAAGATGACCCCCGCAGTGCAAATACGAGAACCGTCGAGTCGTCTCTGAGACTGACGTTACGTTACTTGCTATGAACCACTCTAAATAGATTGTATCGAGATGTTTCTTATCACCCATTGTGTAACGGTCTAGAGTTACTTGCCCTATTTCATTAAGACAATTGAAATTATTAAAATTTATTTCAACTTTTTGTTAAAATATTTTCTCTTATAGCTAATATTTTGGTAAGAAACGTAAAAAGAACTAAAATATCGGTATTTGAAGAAAATAAAGAAAAAACACTGGTTCAATCACAGGTACTTTGAAAAATATAAATGTTTTTTAAAAAGATATTCAACATCTGGATTAACACTTTAAAAATGCAAAAAATAAAATAACTACGAGTAAGTAAATAGTATAAATTAGTAATCAAAGCATTAAAATCTATAAGCTCGGTGTTTAATGTGAAGGCGACAACAACATATTCATAAATATTATAAATATAAATATGTCACAATTATTTATTCGAGTAATGGAAATTTTCTACGGCGAGCTCGTAAGTCGTTCATGTATAGACTATAGAGCTAGAGACCGTAGGGACCACCTACGTTATAAGGTCGTAAAGACCACATTTTCTATTACTAAGGTTGACGACGCAATAAGGCTTAATTTAAATATATTTTTTAATCTTCACGCTGTATCCCGCGCTGCTATTATATAGCAGGGTAAGCCTCGTTCTATGCCTTGTTACCAGAGCAAGGAAGTGAAAATATTCAATATTTTATTTTCTCGAATAGGAATCAAACTCACAACCTCTCACGGAATACTTTTGATATGTATGTCTGTGTCTCTCTGTAACACGACTATTAAAACTAAACGTCTCAAATGATAATATTGTCCATATTTGATTTCTGTGAAATCCAAAAGCTATAAAGAACTTCTCTGGTCCATTTCTATTTCAATCGTAACCATAAAGTAATCTATACTAATATTATAAAGTTCAACAATTTGTTTGGTTGATACCACTGATCTTATAAACTAATTGTTCAAATAAAAAAAAAATGGTTTTATATTTCTTAGTCTCGATGAATGTGAGGAAGACTATAGGTACTATATAATATTAGCGGTGTAACGCACGTAATCCACTAACATTATCATGGTAAGATTTACCTCGGCTGAGAGTGGGGAACGGAGTGGCTTGACACTAGATTTCTCTGCCTACTCTGCTATGTGGGGGATAGACCGTAAAGCTAAAAAATATAAACGAAAGGCGAGTAATAATATATGATGTAAATATAAATTTAGCGTACATCGGTACGTCTCCGCAGTCCGGCAGCGTCCTACGCCGCGTATGATTCACGCCTCACATTCCATTTTCTGTATACCAAATAAGGATACTATTAAAATTCCCTTTAAGATATTCGACTCTATTATTATATTCCACTTTGCATCAGGCGGCAAATAAAAAATAATAAACACGGCCGTCGGTCGCGTCGTTGAACGAACCCTGCTAGTAGGCACTCGTACTGCTACTTTTGTTTTGTTTCTTGTAAATAATTTTTCTTTGTGTCTACATACATGCATGATATCGTCTTTTCTTCCGCGTTGTATTTTAAAATAAATTGGTACAGAAAAAGTTTCTTGAATATCTTGTACGTTTTGTTATAAAGCTATTTACATAATGTACGTATCAAAGTGGGTTAGAGAGTTTGAGACTAAAAATTGCGTATCTAAGTCTATTGTTATGTGTTCATTTATAACATTTTCAGACTTCTCTGAGAATAAAAAAATATTCCTATTTCGTATTAACATAATATAATACATACCTTGCGTTTTTGTAAGAAACCTCACCCAAAGAAAATAACCTTTCGTTTTTATATAACAACATTAACAAATTAATTAATGTTTTTGTCTGTCATCACATCCCCGCTGAGTTGTAATATTTACAATGAACTCTTTATCTACATAATAACATGTATGTATTCATTCATTACAAATATGGGCATTATATAGCTGCAGGAAAAGACAAATGTGCCAATTTTATACCTTTATCGTTAGCTTTTGACATTACATTACTGACTCCTGAACTATTTTCTAAAATCTATAAGCACAGACATACCCGTCGTGTGTCAGTGGGGAGTCACTGCCCCAACGTAAACGCGATGGTTGTGAATTAGATTTTTACTAGGGAAAGTGTTAATTATTATCATTTCCCCGCGCCCACTAATGAACAAAACATGGCGTTGAGTTCCGCCGCTCCATACACAATGTCTGGTAATTGGGCGGAGTGTGGGGGACGACACGGATATATGACATGACCTACTGCTAAAAGTATTTCCATGTGCGGCTATAAGGGAAGCTTGTGTGAACAGAGCTGGCGGCGCGCCAGACCACGCGGCCCGAGTACGGACTTACATCACTAACCATATTTTTACTAAAACATTTTAAACAAAAATAAAAGCTATATAAAGAAACGCTACTATATAATTGAGTGTGTGACTATAAATGTAAATGTGGGTTCCAATCCCACTCGAGGTAATTAAACATTAAATATTTTAATTTCTTCGCTGTGGTGTCGAGGCAAAGCGCGGCGCTAAGATTGCTACTCAATACGCATGGCTTCCATTGAGTTCGGTGGAACGTAGAGAGAGGAGTGTTTCAATACTAGACTCCCTCTGCCTACTCTCCTACTTAAGGGACACAGCGTGAAGCTGAAAAAAAACTCATTTCATTATGTAACTACAACTTTGTATAGTCTCTTTAAATATCAGACATTTGTAACTAGGTACTTGGGGAGCAAATATGTAATCTTGTTTTCTTTAATATTTGTACAATATTTATGTAAATAGTTTTCAATAGTTTTAAATAACATTTTTCCTGTATAATAGACATGACACGTGTTTTTATTATGGCGCTTGTATGGTACATCAACCGTTAATGTCTTCGTATAATTTCTAACTTCCTTCATTTGAATATCCAGATCACACAATTCCGTTGCGGCGTTGTGACAACAACGTCTGATTGTAAACGCAATGGTTCTGGGTTCGATCTCCACTCGTGGGAATTAATTATTTACATTTCCCCGCTCTGGTAAACACTACCTATTAGACCATATGAAATCTTCAGAAGAGGAAAACAGTAAGAGCTTAATAACAATGATTATTAATGAATGTGTCAACCAGCTTTGTGTATTACATACATATGATTCACAATTGTGGGTATTTCAGTGGCTCAACACGGACACACCTCCATCCTCCAAAATTCAAATATACTTGATTGACCGCCGACCGCCCGCTGCTTTGTTTCCTCGTTAGCTTCTCACTATATTTTATGAACAAATAAAATTTTAAGCATCTTCAGACGTTCATATTTCAATTAAGTGTTGAAGTACGGCTAATTGTTTGTTGTTTATAGTAGCTAGGTGTGTAATGGTACTTGATAAAATATTTACAGGAACGATTATGTCTTCCCTATCATAAAACTTTGTATTAAGTTATTACATATAATACTCGTATTATTACATATATACGTCATCTAATTTAGGTATATTTTAAACAAAAAAATTGAAAGAAATCACTTTTTAAACATGAAAGATTCTTGTGATTGGCAAATGACAAGCAATTGTTTCTGGAGTGAGGAAGGTCTACACGATATCGATAAACATAGTTATTATTGTAGATGAATAAAATAACATTTGAGATGAATACCTATACATACATTTACTAAAATTTACTCATTTTTTTAATTTAATTTGAAATAATAATGATTTCTGCGATAGGTAATCATAAATTTTCAGCGGCCATTCACAACTGTGCACCTTGCAAGTACAAATATATATATGTGTACGACTGACATCAGGTATAATTGCCAAAATATTTCAATCTCAGACAGATTTAGGTCATTCAGTCACGTTCACTTGTTACTCATTCTTTGAAGTTTACGCGAGCGGCGATACAAATTATAAAGTTTCACTTTTATTCATTTCATTCAGCGCAAGACGTGAGTTCCTGCTTTGATTTCCTACTTTCAGTTAGATAAACGGGTCATTTAATAACCTAAGTCTTTATAATTAAGCGATAAAGGCCGTTTAATTACAAATATTCTCAATTATTTTAAGCTTTTATATTTAAAGGATATTTAAGTTTTTAGGGTTCCGTATTTTAGAAGGAAAACACTGAACCTCTTATAAGATCACTGTCGGTCTGTCCTTCTGTGAGAGCTCTTATTTAATGAACGCGGATTGGTATTAATCTTAAATTAATATCTCTTATTCAAGTCGAAAAAAATAGCAGCTCCGTCAACGAGATCTAGAAAGATACAACAAGAATGTTTGCCTCGTTTTTATTGCATTTGTATGAAATAGTCGAAACCTATAGGCGATCCATGTTCCCCGTAGACCTACAGTTATGAAATTTGTCACAAAGTATACACAGTACAAATAAAAGAGAGAATATTTTGAATATTCAATTTCAATCATAATTTGTAGAGTAGACAGTTAATTTGACGAAGTAACTGCAAGTGCCCGCAATGTTGCGTTTAAGAATAAGTACGAAACCCTTGGTGAACGAATCCGTCTCGCGCTTGGCCGGTTTTTTAATTTAATTAATTTCATCAAATTCAAATTCATTCCGCAGAGGAAACCTAGATGTACCTACATATTTTTGATGGCGGAAACCAACGCTCCACTTTACGTAAACAGCCGTCGGAAACCTCCACATATCAATAATAGTCATACATTATTGAAGTGAGATTTAAGAATACAATGAGTTGAAATTATATAAGTAGCATTCGAAACAAGTCACACGTCTATGTTATGATGATGCTAATTACCACCACCAGGAGATGTTTCTTGCTTATTCAAAGTAGGTAACATTTAAAATACAAAAAGGGAAATATAAGGCATCCTGTATCTATTACTAAATAACAGTACTTTGAAGATGTTATTTTTGTTGTTTACATTGCTGTTTACCCTTTACAAATAAAAATATGTTATATAACTTTATATTGGGTAGTACCTAACTCTAACAAATAAATTACAGAGACGATACTAATAACAAACCTATTCCACCATAAATGATAGCCGCGTAGTTCCGTAGGTATACGTAACGTTATACCATTTAAATATTAGTATCCAAAAGTTCAATCAGCGATGTTATTATTTATACATCTTACACCGTGACTCAGATGCTGTAAGTCTGTCTGTGACGCATCTCGCGCGTCGTCCACGGCCTCGCTACAAAATATATCATACGGAGAAACTTATTGAGAGCTATAAAAAGTAGTGCTCTTTCATTATAAATAAAATAATATATTTTTATGTCGTAAATGTGTAAAGAAACGTTTATAAAATAAAATTGGTATATATCTTTACTTTGCTCATCTTTTTAAATGATTACAAGGATTAGAACCTATATCTAATTTTAAACAAATATCTAAAAAGACTTAAAAAAATAAACATTTATATTCAATCAAGTGAGACTTAAAAGCGATGTAAATAGAGTTCTCGGTGGCGTGTCGCCTTTAATTTTACTCATATTACTACAGTATGCAGTAATTGCGTATTTCGATCACTGTTTTGAATGACATGTAGTGTCATATATACGGGGACACCGTGCGTCTCGACCAGTGCCTCGTCACCAGGTCCTGGTGTCAAGTGTACTGGACGAGATAGTGAAGGAGGGAGTGGCGAGTGACAGTGACAATGGTAGTGTTTACAAGTCTCATAAGATTTTCTCCAGGTACTGCACCGGTGGCAAGTGGTATGTCCTGTAAAATTCACGTTTTATCCCAAGTAGGGCTTTTTGAGATAATTTTGGAATATATATCTTTCTCTTCTTTATAAATACAATGAATAGAAAATGTAGAGTTTGCATTTTGCAACACGTGTACATATGTGATACAACTAGCCTGTTAATGTCTTCTTTCTTAATATTTATTGTATACTTTCGTTAATTAACATTCATTATCTTATGTATTATATATTACACATATATGTAGGTACGTATTGCGTGTTCATCAAAATGTATTAATTCATGTTTTTTCTTTTTGTTTCATAAGTTTTAATATTAAAAATGTGTTGTTATTCTTAATGAAGTAATAGTAAAGTAAACAATACCATATAGTGAATAAGGAACGAAGAATAATAGGAAAAGAGACAGTAATAAGAAACAGGTCCCAGATTTCCTCTGCCTATGCAGGTGTACTTTGGTACCGCATACCAAAGTAGAGCGAGCGTTACGTGTACGTAGAGCTAGGCCAGGGTACGCACGGTACGTACACAGTACAGTGTGTAACCCTATCTGGCGTTGAGAATAGCGCTGTCCATCTTTAGTGTAGTGTTGCGAAATAACAAGCGCATATTTTGGGCGCCAACTCTCAGACGCCCGCCCGCCCCTCCGCCTACATGTATACATAGATACTCCTAGCTGCCTACCTGATAGATAAAACTTCATGTATATCTATCTTATTGCTTTGATTTATATAAATACGAGAAAAAATTTAAGAAGATTCCTATATTTAAAGGCTTTAACTAAGCTTTAATTGTTTAAAATTGGTTGTTGTTTTTTGTATGTATTTTGAAAACAATTTTAAATTTTCTCGCGATTTGTCACTACGGTCTATTGAAGAAATTTTAATTGTCTCATACATATCACTCAGTTTTGGACACTAGCTTCACGTTTTATCTGTTGTATAACAGATTAGGCAGAGGGAACCTAGTGCTAAAACACTCTGTTCCCCATTTTAAATATTTCAAAACTTCTCTTGTTTAAAATCTTTACAAATTTTAAATGATTCAAATTAAGTAGTGTTGTTCCTAATTGCAGAACGTTTGTTTATTGTTATGGGACCAAGAGCTTTACTCTATCTTAATGAAGATGAGTTTAGATTTGTAAGTAAATTTTAGTTATTTGTATAGATCTTTTAAATTTGTTCATTTTTCAGCCTCACGATCCATCTCGCATCTAGCAGAGTAGGCATAAACATTAAAATAATTTTAATATTCCTAAGTGGGGATCGAATTCACAACTAGTGCGTTTATACTCAAATACTTAATTAATACTACCCCATGATTGTCTTAAATAAATATTGCAATATTCCATAATTATTATAAATTATGAAAAAATGTACTAAGCCGCATAAAATAATATATTAAATATAATATTATCCATTTCCCACCGCCATATATGAAGTGCAACAGAAGTAAACAAGCTGTGACGTAAGCGACAGTGCAGACGCAGTACGGCCGCGATCATGGGCCGTACTGTACAATGAGTAATAGACGTTGAGTGGAGACTATTCCTAGAAGCTCCCGAGTCCCACTACTGTTCCCGGCGACACTTCCACAGACATTGAACGCGTATGCGGATGTTATGTTGTTTTTATTTTTACGTCATGTCCCTAACTGTCGAAGCCGTCGAGGTGTCCGACTGTAAACAGGATGTGGGTTCGATTTTCGTTCGTGGGATCATTCCCTCGATCATTATTTTCATTTAATCGATCTAGTCACTAAAGCGGCGTTGATGTTCACCAGTCAAGGCGCAACGTCTTGAAAATTAAATGGCGAGAAAGGAGTGTTTTAACACTAACACTACGTTCCTTCTGCTCTACCCTGCTATATACGGGATACAACGGAAATCGCGAAAATAAAAAAAGTAGCGCAATAATGTATTTATATTTTGACATAAATATTTGAAACCATTCGAATTCGTAATGACATATAAATTAGCAATAATGTTTATATATTTTCATATAAATAATACTATAATAATAGTTTGATTTTAATAATTGTATTTCATAACAGTATACTGTGTGGTTGTTCCAGAAGTGATGCGGCGCGCGGCGTGCGGCGACGTGTGTGCGCCCGCGCCTCGACCGCCCCGCCCGCCCACCAGGTCAGTTACCACGCTGTAACCTCCTCATAGACACTTCAGTTCCCTACCACCGCTGAATTATAGGCTTGCGTGATGAGTGGCGGAGCCCAATGCAACGTCGAAGTCACAGCGAAGTTGTGAAAATATTATAGATTTGATTTCCTCGGGTGGGAATCGAACCCACACCCTGTTCCGCTTAGTCATACGCTTGCACCCCGCGCCACGACTAGCTTCGAAGTTGAGTTACCACACGTGAGCTTTTGTACACTTATGTTTTTGTACTTACTTTAATATTGTACACTTACTTTTTTACAATTATATATATTTTCATGAATGAAAATTTTTAGTTACTAGTAATTTATTATCTTTTCAGATCTTCGGAAAACAAAGAACTATTGCGGCAACAGCTGTTATCCGCTAGCAAGGAGAGAAATCTTGACAAAGGTGAGCTTCCCAAAGTCAAACACACGAGGAGTAGGCAGAAGAACCGGTGGAAGCTGAAGTTCCATCACCAGGCTCTGCCTCAGGAGTACCTAGATCATTACGAGCAGAGCTTACAGAAGGTTAACAATAAAAAAAAACCTTTAGAAAAACCCAAAGAAATAAACGTTGATACCAGTATCACCAATGAAACATTCAAAATCTGGGCGCAAAGGTTGGCCGGAGTACAAAGCGAAATCGGAGCTGTAACGGTGCCACCAGCATTAAGTGTGGCGACCAGAAACAAAGAAGAAAAGAAAAAGAAGAGCCCCGCGATCACTCCCAGCAAGATCATAACCTACGAAGACTTACCGTACATGGGGGAAATGACTCTGAATAATTCAAAACCACGGCGCGGAAGAAAGCCGAAGAAAGCTGATATTTGTCATTTAATATACGAAAACTACGGCACAGTGGTGCCCGGACAGCCGCCGCCTGCGGAACGCCTCGGGCAACAGAACTCGAATGCGCACAAAAATACAGACACGTCTTTCACTATCCCCAAAACGGATTTACAAAACAGAATTATTTCGAGTCTTCTGGAAAGGAAGCTCTCTCAGGAGCAAAAGCGTAAGCTAGATAACACCTCCCCGCCGCGGTTCTGCAGCCCTGATGAGCCCCCTCCCCCTGCGCCCCCCACCGCCGCGGGGCCCCTGCACAGCGACCACGAGCCCCTCAACCTCTGCATACGAGACCTACACGATCTCAAGCTGCAGATACAGAGGAAGTTCGGAAACATTTACGCTTCCTCGCCCGAAATTAAAACAGAGCTCGACGACGAGGACAGTGTGACGAATGAACAACCCAACGCTATATCAGTAATTCAGAGGAACACTAACTTGCCGTCGACTGCCCGCAGCTCGCCCTCCCCCTCCCCCTCCCCGTCGGAGACATGCGCGTGGCCGCGGCCTTGCGGGCTCTACGTGCACCCGCTCGCCCTGCAGACGCAGCTGCTTTACTACCAGCGGCTCGCAGCCGCCGGGCAGCTACCGTTCGCAACAGACGATCAAGAAAAAACCTCCATAAGTACAGATAACATCGACGTGTCGGTCGACGATGGTCGGAGTAAATTAGTGTTGAAGCAAATCTCCGAATTGCTCGACCCCAAAGTTATCAAACAAGTAGAAGAAAACAAAAGCCCGGATCTGCCCAAGAAGCGAGTGTCGCCCAATCCCGCACAGGGACCCGTTAAGAGGAAACGGTCGGCCATATTCATCCCGCCTGTGCCCGTCAAAAGTAACACGACGACGCCGACCACGGAGGTCAGCATATGCAAGTTTAAGTTCACTGGCGGCTCTAAACCCTCGCTACAGGAAAAGAAGATGCTGTCGGTCGACTCCGGTGGGAACTTCCGGTATTACAGCGGCACCGGAGGCAAGAGTGCCAAGGGCTATGAATACCTGCACAAAGACTTGAATCAACAAAAAACGGAAATAAGTACCACGCTCCCAAAACTAGAGCCTCAAAATACTATAAAAGAGGACGCGAGCAAAAAGAAGAGGAAATCGCGGAAAACATTACAAAGGGAGAAACTGGAACAGACGTTTAAGGAGAAGGGTTTCCTGATCCAAACCCAGCAGTTGCAGTCGGCGGAGGGCGCCACATACTGCAAGTTCCGGCAGCTCAGGAAATTCACGCGGTACTTGTTCCGTAGTTGGAAGGACTACCTGCCGGGGGAACTCAATGACCACGGCGCTGCATCCCCCGGGACTCCTGGAACTCCCCCAACACCCACTACGCCTGCTTCACCCCTTTCCCCTTCTACGCAAGCCTCGTCTCTCACGCCCCCCGCACCCTCTGAGTGGGCCTGATATAAAATGATCTATCTATCTTCATGACCATTTTAAGGAATACAGAGATTATTTCGGGGTAGTTAGGGGTGTAGTCTGAATTTCAGTGAGGTCAGGGTCTCATGTACTTTTATGGCAAAGATGGGACTGTCTACATCTATAAATACTTAAGTGAGTGTCTCCGTTCTCCGCCGGATATTGCATTTAACATATTTCGCGTTCGCTAAGACTTGATCAGAACTGTACTCTACTTTGTATCCGTCCACGGTTTTACATTGTTGTTGATTATTGTAATTATTTTGTTTTCTCTAGCGATGATTGTTTGTACCGAGCAGTGTCGCCATTTGCTGATATTGTTTTTGATCTTTTACAACGAAAAGAATATTGTTATCATTATTATAGATAAAATTATTACAATATTTTTTTATATATAAACATTAAAAATTCATTCCTGTATTGATGTATCAAAAGGATATATATATATATATATATATATTGCAATCAACAACTTTTAAGTTAATTTAGTAAATATAATTAAATGTGTCACTTAAAAAAGATAGTTCAAATCTTGTTTCGTTATAAGTTAACTTTGTTCGTAAATGGCAACACTACGTTTATTTATTATATATGCGTGTTTTATACTTAAATATATGAATAATATATAATGTTACTTTGTTTTGAGAAAATGTATTATTAAAGTTATACATAATGTTTATTACTCAATGTGTTTTTTATAAATATTAGTCAAATTATTATTAATTAAATAATATAAGAAATTGTGAACACTAACGCATACTAACCTGTCATTTGACAACTGATATAATGCGTTTTAAATGTTATAATATAATAAATACAATAAATATGAGATTAAAGCTGAAAATAGGAAAATTCTACATCACATAGTCAATTATCCGAATGCCAGTCATCTAAACGACCTGAAGTCTGAACCACTGCGTCTACAGATTAGTTACAATACTACACTTCATATTTAATTCCTATTTGTCATAAATATATTGTTTTGTATGTAAACATAGGTTTCATTTCCTTGTGGAATATATGGCCGAATTAATAGTTCGTTTTTAAAAATACCCTCTATAAATAGTTCGGATAATGGATGCTTTTAATGTATAATATTTCCATTAACCAAATATATATAAATAATATTGATATTATCATTTAAGATTTAATACAAAATGTACTAATTTAAATAACAAAGTTTCCTTACGATGTATATACAAAATGAGTGTCTCTAGTCACATATTAGTTTGTACTGTACATAATAATAAATAAATAATAATAATATATAATAAAAATAATTGTTATTGGTTAATTAATAAATAAGACTCGATTGTATTCAATGAAATTTTATTAAAAAACAAAACTCAAATAATTCTTTGATTACAAAAATGCAATAGGAATGTATGCAAAACAATAAACAAAAATATTTAACCTGCAGTATGTTTGATTAATCCTGGAAGCCCTTTAACTGTACACTTATTCATAAAAAGAAGAAAATAAATATTTAAAAATGGTTTGTGACAAGAGAGATAACATAATTAATTTGTTTAAATGAATTTATTTAATACAATTCTACAAACTTACAGAAAAAAACCAATAATTGCATTTGAAAAATCATATTACTGCATACTCGTGTATAAAAAAAACATTAAAAATGATGCTTAAAATAAATTTTAAGCATTTTAGTTATTACAATATAAATTTGTGCGAAGTCTAAGGCACTTGTTCTTACACCATAATAGGAAAACCACAACATATCAATATATTATATAATATGTATGTCTGTATATAAATGTACAAAATAGATTTATATATAAACAATATAATATAACCAACCCCATGATTTCATATTTATAGTGTGTTTTTTCATAATTTCTAATAAACATTTTCTTAACAATTAACCACGAATAAGTAGGTTTTTCTATATTTATTAATGCAAAATTAGTTTTTCTTATATATTATATTATTGATATAATATTTGTTTAAACAAATAATAATGCTTGAGAATTATTAATGACATACATCACATAAGTTGTTTAGTTTTATTCTGTTTCTTATGACTTTTAGGCTGTGAGCAGTTATTGGTCACTTTAAATATAGTAGTAACAGACATACATAAGTATACAGATTTCAACGACGCCATATAAAAGAAACATTTTATGAAATTGTAAATTATATCTAAACAAAGATAACAAACAACATTATGAACTGATAAAGCATTAATAAATATAATTTTTCTCAATAGGAACAATTGGATCGGACAATCTAGAATGTTCCTTCCAAGATAGGAATGTATCCATTAGTTAGTTCATCGAAGAACTCCGACATATCTTATTGAATAACAATCATCACACATTTCAGCCTTTCAATTTCGGTTTATTTTATAAAGGAATATAAAGGAATCCCAGAACTTAATGCATAATATTAATTGTTCAAAAACATAAGTAATAAAGTTATGTCAATTTTCCACTAATCATAAATTTTCGTGTGTATGTAACATTTTGGTATACCCAACTTTTTAAACCATTAAATTCCTTTTCTTAGTATATAAAATATATATTTAAAGAGAACATTGTATGGAATATTCTAACTTAAATACTACAATTTACCAATAGTACTTTTGTACCAAAATAAGAATAAAAAGGACAACACTGGACCTGCTACCATCAGCAAAACATTTTGCAGGGATTATTAAATAATTCGGATTACAGAGTAACGTCCAAGGTTCTCTTCTTCTATAATTTTTCATAATTTTTAGAATAAGAGTGTTTTGCAAACTGTTAAATTACCGTTAATCCAATAATATTAGTAAAGATTTGCTAACATTTCTATGAATAATCAACAACAGTAGGCGTGTCGGATTACCGCAAGTCCATTGTATATTAAAAGCTATCATATACAGAGTTGAGCAGATCTTTTTTGCAAATAACAAATAAATAATTTTGATTTTCACCAAATAAAATGATCAATTGTTAATATTTAATTGTCAATTGCAACAACAAATTAGTTCAACTCTAACAACATAAAAACCTACAGCTTCAGCAGTTCCATGGCGGCGCTGACGACGTGCGGCGCGGATATGCCGTACTTGTGCAGCAACTCGTCGGGCTGTCCGGAGCGAGGCACCTCCTTCACGTGGAGGTGACGCACGAGGACGTTGCGCTGGAGCGCCAGGGCTGAGAGGACTGCCTCGCCGATACCACCTGGCAGATATACATATTTAGAAGTAGAGTAGAGATAAGTGATCTAGAACCTCGTGTTCAGACACTCGGTTTGAAAGTGACTGCAAACTTTTCTAAATAGAGAAGAGCCGGCAAGAAAGTCAACAGTTGCTCTTTTCAAAATCAATAGTGCAATCTATTACATTAGCTGGCAGCTATCCTGCATTATATTCAATAGACATTAATTCCATACATGTTTATCCTCTAAATATTCTTGAACTGTGTAATAAGCTTTACTTGTTAGAATTATTTTTACAGATATTTTAAATGTTGGTAGTGGCAAACCTAGAATACACTGCGGAATTTTATTATATACACGTATGCTCAGACCCATAAAAGATTTATTAACTTTTTGGAGGCGAAAACTTGGAGTAACAATCTTATCTTTATTTCTCGTTCCTATCGTATGACTGTCACTATGTTTACTATGACAATGTATATTTTGTCGGACAAAGAGAATATTATAGTATATAAATTGGGAAGCAACTGTAAGAATACCTGCATCTTTGAAAACATCTCGCAGAGAATCTCGCGCTCTTAGTTTATAAATATATCTCATGGTTCTTTTTTGGAGGATAAATATTGAATTTCTGTCTGAAGCACTGCCCCATAGCAGCATTCCATAAGATAAAATACTATGAAAATAGCTATAGTAGACTAATCGGGCAGTGCCAACGTCCGTCATTTGTCTTACTTTTTTAATTGCGAACGCGGCAGAGCATAAAAGTGGACCAAGAATGGATCCTTGTGGAACGCCCATCTTTAGAGGAGATCCAGATGATTTTACATTATTAATACTAACCTTCTGGGTTCTTTGGTTTAAATATGAGGCAATAAGGTCAAGGGGTATCCTGTATACCATAATGTTTTAGTTTTAACAACAGATTTACATGGTCTACGCAATCAAAGGCTTTGGATAAGTCATAAAACACTCCACTTGCATTTTGTAACCTCTCCCATGTGTCATAGATGTGCTTTAGGAGTGCGGCACCCGCATCCGTAGTGGACTTGCCTTTGGTGAAACCATATTGCTCTATTATTTCAAATATTTTACTTAAGGATGGCAAAACAGAAATCGGTCTGTAATTACCAGGCTCAGATCTATCTCCACTTTTGTAAAGCGGCACTTTAATAGGTTCACTGACAGCTCTAGATCTCCCAGTTTCAGTAGTAATAGCATCCCATGTAGCTTTAATTTTATGTAGCTTGTAGCTTTAATTATTAGAGTTCAAAATATTGGCTCTTATATGCATAGACTTAGCCTGGACACATAACCTTTTTAAATATTTTTGAAAAATTTCTAACTTTTAACAAGAACTCCGGATCTTGATTCCATTGCCACATATAATTTGTATAGTTTGTTTCTGCTTCGGTATATACCAACAGTTTCCCAGTCGCTAAAAGTTAACTTCGAATTTTTATATATTTGTTGATCCGAGCTTAGATTAGTAATAATTTGTTTTTCTACAGTCTCACAATGACAAAAAACATTATCTATACAAGTACGGACGTATTCATTATACGAGTTGGTTCAGAGAACATAATAAGCAAATTAAAAGTTTAAAATAAGTTTACAAGACGAAGTCTTAATGATGAATATCAATTGGAAATATAAATGAGCATACTTTGCTATAAATTTGAAAGTTTATTCAATTTCAAGGAAATAATTGAATGGATTAAGATAAATCTTGACAGCAATATAACTTATACATAAGAATAACACATAAACTACAATTTATGTTAAATTTTTATATAATTTGTGTAAAATACAACAATAAGTTTAAGCCGGCGAAGCACGTAATACGTCTGTCAGAGTGCTACTGGCCACGTCGGTCGACGGCGACCGCGTGAGTACGACACACTGTTTATTATAGCACTTGTCATATAAAATACACCACCAAAAATGTATCTTTGTTTAAACTGACAAATGCAAACTATACATTACTAAGGCTACACAGTTGAAGCGGTGAAGTACTTTTGTTATTGTTATTTTAATTATCTTCTATAAATAATTTTATTACAAGATCTTCAGCCAACAAATCATCAGCGCTCCCTATATTAGATAGCGCAATAGACAAACTGATAGAGAATTTGGAGAAAACAATTTGGATCTATTTTTACCCCATTCAATATGTTCGAAGTTTCACTGTATTCGAGATGTTATTTTATTTTATTTCTTAGTACCATTTTTGCACAATAAAATACTCGAGACAGTTTACTTATGCTCGTATTTTCAACATCTATGTGTTGTGTATTGGGTGACGAAATTTGACACAATCTTTAAATTTTCAATTGTTGTTTTCTCAAAATTTTATAGTTTTATTATACTACATATATATATTCTCTTATTTATATTTTAACAGCCATTATGAATGCTACTAACCAGCTTGATAGTGGTCCTCGACGACCACGACGCGTCCACCGACCGCCGCCGCGTGCTCCTGCACCGCCCTCTCGTCCAGCGGCTTGATGGTGAAGGGGTCCAGCACGCGCGCGCCCACTCCTGGAACACCAACAAATCGTTTTAATAATACATTTTTTTAAACATCCACAAAAAGCACAATAACTGTGTCCACTAACCTTCCTTCTGGAGTACTTCAGCCGCCTTGAGCGCCTCATGCAAGGTCACCCCAGATCCGATCAACAGCACCTTATCAGCCGCACCACTCTTCACTATCTTGGCCTGGCCAGCACTAAAGACCTCATCACTTTTATACAATATACTGGTAGCCGGTCTCGACGTTCTTATATAGCATATCCCTTTAGTATTGGCCGCTAGCTCCACAGCTCTCTCCGTGGAGACGGCGTCGCTAGGGTAGAAGACGGTGGCCGTGGGGATGGAGCGGAACAGCGCCAGGTCCTCGAGGCCCATCTGTGAGGGTCCGTCCTCACCGATGCTGACCCCGCAGTGAGAACCTGCCAGGTTCACGTTGCTCTGACTTATGGCGCCCATGCGGATCTGTATTATACAGAAATTAAATACAACAATAAATAATAGATATAGTAGATTAATAATTTAAATATATATTTAAACTAGATTTCTATTAAGTTAATAGGTCTTTAAAAAACAAAAGTATATTTTTTAACTTTCTCTACTATGTCTGAAACTTGTGGTTCTTAATTATATACATATTGTATAGCCCTAATCAACAAACACAGTAGTTCTATATATAAAAATAAATCATTCAATATTATTAATTTTAGCTTCACTTCCACATATAGCATATAAGATAAAGGGAACCTAGTGTTAAAGTATAGTGTTGCTTATTTTCCACACAATTTCGTAACATTGCGTGTTGAGTAGCGTAACTGAACCCCGCACTGCGTTTTCTGACAACAGTGAAAATGAAAATAAAAGAACCCAAAACCGTCGTATTTACAGTCAGACACAGTATCACTGCCCCTGTGACCTTACGAAATTTTCCTTATATAACTTCCAAAAATATAATTTCGTTTATTAGTATAAAATCATTTATTTAAACTTTCAATCTCATGTAAACAAGTCTAAATTATTACTTTCTTAGAAAACTAATAACAATTAGAATGTCCCAGCGTTTCTATCACGAATTCATATATTGTTATGAAGCTATAGATTATGTGGCATACAATAATATAAATTTTGTAAGTTAAAATATAAAAATTAATTATCATGAATTTAGTTGTTTATCATATCTTAGACGATTAATTATTAATCTCTTATCTCAGATTACAATCACGCGTATTTAGCAATACAATCGATGCGTAATATTTTTTATCAATGAATTGTAACTTACATTGATAAAAATATTGTTTATCTATAAAATTATTAAATTGTATGAAAAATAGACAGGCAGAGTATGTAGTCGGTGTTCTGTGTACCTGGTCGAAGGTCCTGGAGAAGAAGGCGGCGAACGTGGAGGCGAAGACCACGGCGCGATCGCGGCACGCGGCGCCCGTCGCCACGCCCACCAGTGTCTGTTCCGCTATGAAGCACTCGATGTACCTGAAGGGGCGCCCGGGGGGTTAGCGGGGGAAACCTAGGAACCTAGTGCGGAGACACTCCGTTTCCATTGGGACACTTACATTCTCCGGTATACTGCGAATTCCAAAAGTATTGCGCGTTGAGTGGCAGAAATCAACTACGCGCTTTGGCTTGACGCTAGATTGATGGGCTCTATGCCACGACTAACCTCGTGCGGGGAAGCCCAATCAAGCAACTGTATTGTATTGCTGTTTAGCAAGCACTCCTGCTTTATTTTATTTTTATTGTTAAATAAATACAACATTTAATTTATATGTACCTGTCGGGGTATGCGTTGCGTAGTTTGTCGCTGAACGTAGAGTTTTTCGTGTCGCCATCCAACGCGATTACTCTGTAACACAAATTTATATACTGTGTTAGTAATTCAAATATTTGTATTAAAAAAAAAAACAAATTTATAAATTTATTACTGATAAATATCACTTGAGATGGTTGTGGTTTCAACTCCTAATTTGGGAACCGATTATATTTTTTTTTATTCCTTAATACATTATGCCTTAAACAAACAAAAAATAAATGAACTGAATGCTTACTTTATAAAATGTCTTTTGCTATAGAATATAATACATTTGTTAGAATGCTACTGCCCACATCGGCCGACGGCGGCCGCGTGAGTACGACAAGCTATTTACTGTTGCACTTGACTATAAGAAATGCAAAATGAAATGCATTTCTATTAGATTAGCGTGAGTGCATATAAAAAGTAAACACTTTAGTTAATTTGTTGCGTTACATGTTCAAATAAAATATAAGGACGCTACTAATACACTCCTTTTATGATTTTTTTATTGATTAATTACATTTTGTTGCCAAAGGTTTTCCCTATGCAATTGACAAAGAACTATCAGAGATCTATTAAGACAGATAGCACTGTCATTGTCTCTGGTTGTTCTCATGTTGCTAATGGCGGGTACTTGCATAGACACAATCACGTAGCCAATAGCAACTTGCTCTTTGATATAATCTTGTGGAATTGGAGGTACTATACTGTAGGTAGAATTCTACGCTTGCTCTGTTGAAAATAGCTGCTTTGACCTACTGAGATGGGTATTTTATTACTGAGAGAGAGAGATTAGCATATTGTTGCCAATAAACCCGACATAGTGTTAGTAGACCGAGTGGCGCCGCGCAGTGTCTGTTGACATCGCGTCACTTGATCAGTCCGCAATAAAGTAGTGAACCATAATAACGTGTTTTATTTAATATCACAATGACAATCACATGAAGGCCGAAAAAGAATATAATATTCTTGAGAGGAGAAAATCAACTCGAGAGGAGACTCGGAGCATAATTTTATAATGTAGTGACTACTACCTCATGTTAGTGTCAGCGATCTTCTTCAAGGCGGTCCCGTATGCGAGACGTGTGGCGACCAGTTCGGCGGGCCCGTAAGATGGGGGCGCCGACAGCGTCACGTCCGTGAGGTGCACGCGGGGCGCCTCCGCCAGCGGGGGGCGGGGCTTCAGGGAGATCTGCTCGTTCTTGATCTGAGATTGCAGGTGCTGGAAAAATATATTTAGTGCATAAGTATGGTACCGCGAACGTTGGTTAATTAAATACCCACCTATCCTAAACATTATACACTCCAAGCTGAAGTAAAAGAAGCGTTTCTAAGTACAGTCACTCCTAAGACTTCTCCACTATAGATAAGAAGAGTCACTTCTAAGACATCCGAACGTCAATTAACCTAATTAAATTATCTACTACCCTTCATCCAACTCAATCTGAACCAGTAAATAAGATTTGATATTAAGTATTAATAAGTTACATTTGTGTATAGTACAATACAATCGACGAATTATAACCGCGCTGAAGTTAAGACTTTTAAATTTAAAACTTTTGCACATTGTTTACTCGCGATCGGAAAATACCTAAATTAAAATATGCATAGCCATCTATTTATATCTAACATCAGAAGGGCCACTTGAAAATAAATTCCTTATATTGAATACAGTTAATCAATGACTATTATATTTAAAAGGTTATGTTATGGTCGATCTTTAAAGAGAAAATAAAAGTAATAATTGAAACAAATAATAGTGTGTCAGAGTGCTACTGGTCGCGTCACTTGACTATCAGAAATACAATATATTAATGCAATCTATCAAATCTATATATATATAATCAAATCTTATAAATATAATCAGTGCAATTTAATCCAGATATAATAAAATATTTATAAATTATTGTTTCACTGTAAAAGCGATAGTTATGGTTGTGGTAGAAGTTTGTGAGTATGATGTTTGTTCTACTTTCCCGTAAAAACTGAACGTTCTTCGTTTTAGCTTCACAGTAATATAGTTTATATATACATAGAATAGAACAAAGCATAGGTAAATTGTAGCCTATGAGTTTCGTATTGACGTGTGGGTTGTAATACATACTTTAATAATCCGCTCCCCCTCTCCCCCCAAGGCCTTGCCATGCCAGTTATCCTTGTCCTCAATCCCCGGGAATCCCCTACCCTTGTATGTCTTAGCTACGAGAGCAGTAGGCTTTCCACTGATGGTGGCAGCTTCGTCAAATGCCTTGACCAATTCAGAAACATCATGGCCGTCCACCACTAGTGTGTGGAATCCAAATGATTTGAGACGAGCCTCGTATACATCCATCTGTAAGGAAAATGTGTAGGGTAGCTTTATTATTTGTCTTCTCAAGTAATAAGGTAAAAGTATGGTATTATATTTATTAAAAATAAGCCTCTCAATTAAATCCTAAGGTCCTAATACAGATCTCTAGCCATATAAAAATACAAAAAAATAAAATGCAAATGCTCTTGTTGAGCTGGACGCCATGTTGCTGATGCTGTGACGTCAGTTGGTCTTGTAAATAAATACACTAATATAGATAATAACCTATGAACAAAATGTTGCGTTTAAGCACTAAAATGTTTAAAATTGATATTAATAAATTTTGTTATTTTGTGAATTACTTATATACATAAGTAACATTTTCCAATAGATTTTTTATAATATAGTGTAAAATATCTTATTGGGACGTACTTTTCAAGGTTTATATAAAAATACTAAAAGCCTAGTTCTATCTAGTTCTAGTGTCTCTCTAAGATATGTAAAAATTATAAAATCTTATTTTAAGATTTTATCTGTCACATTAAATAAGCAAAGAAAAATAAGGACTAAATTTTAATTTGTTCTAATATTGAATCTGCTCATAAAAATCACACAACTTTTTAATTTTTTAACATACAAGTATATAGTGTGCATATTTGATAACATTAACCTAATGACTCTTCCTACGTCGTCACAAAAAACACAGAACCAATTTATTAAAAAAATCTAAACTATTCAAAAATATTATTAATAAATAAAAAAAATATTATCACCTATATTACAACACCACCATATAGAAACGAAGGAAACTCGATAACCTCTATATAAACATTATGTAAGCAAAGATAACAGCAGTCTAAGCGTCTTGGGATGAACGTCTACTGTTATGAATTAAGGCTCTGTTATCATATTTTTTATGAAGTAGATGGTACTGTTTTTATATAAAAATACAAATATAGTATTTTGTTCAACTTCACTCTGTATCCCGAATATAGGAGTAGGCAGAGGGAGCCTAGTGTTAAGACATTCAGGCCCTCAAATTTCGCCGAATTCTGGAGGCATTGCGTGTTGAGTTTCGGAACTCAACGCCGCGTTTCGCCCCGACACCAGAGCGAGTAGTAGTATATAAAATATTAGTATATAAAATATTAAATGTTAATAATATTATTTAATTATAATTTAAAAATTTAAAATGTTAATAATATTATTTTATTTAATTATAAAAAAAATAAATATTATTAATGTTATAATTTCACTATGTTAATAACTTTGTTTTTGATGTTATATGTTATAAAAACTTAAATTTATGCAAATATGTAGCACAGCTTGTCTACAACCACTATCAAGTATAAATATGGTGGCTTTATACTGTGCCTTGCTTTATCTTAGTACTACACAAGTATTTAAAATAGATAAATGTATAACATAAAATAACTAAGACATTTTAACTCAACACAGAAATCTTAATAGTTAATAGCTTGTATAATGTATACAAACTTTCAAAAGGCTGAAGAGTTTGTTTGGCTAAGCATGTTCATGCAATTTTTTATTTTGTCAAATATTCCACTGATCAAGGAAGGCTAAGACTATGTTATATCTCGATAATAATTTCAAGATAACCCATTTCAATTCAGTTTTCAACCATATGTAAAAGCTAGTATTGATATAAATAAAAATACCTGATGTTGCAGAGATGTAGGCTCGGACTGTCCCAACCTGTTGACATCAAAGATCACCACCAAGTTGTCTAGTTTGTAATAGCTTGCAAAGTGGAGGGCTTCCCATATACTGCCCTCGGCTGATTCACCATCACCGATTAGGCAGAATACTCTGCAATTAATATTTAATAACTATACAATCAATATAAAAAAATGAAACTAGCTGCGGCACAAGCCTATGAGTGTAAACGTGACAGGTTATAGAGTAAATTAAATATAAAATATTTTCATTTCTTCGCTTTGGTGTCAAGACAAAGGGTGGCGTTGAGTTCCGCCATTCAACAAGCAATGACTTAGTTTTGGAAAATTCTAGGGAAAAAAATACATACAAAAAAATAAGGAAAGTCACACATGCTTGGAAAGCTCAATTAAACCTTAATAATTTTCCGACATTATAAATATCCATCAATATCACAAATATGTGTTTCATATATACATATATGAAACTGATCCCTTCTTTTTTTAAATAGGTTTTGAATATGAATATTATAATTTAGTTAGATTACTATCAAAAGTTTATCCACGTTATCAACTCGCGGACCGCGGTATATTATTTAGTAGGAAGGTATCTATAGGAATAAAATTGGTGATGTTACATATTGGATTTTTCCACAATGGTGTTTCACATGCTGATAGATTTGTAAACTTTCTGTATTGAAAATGAAATCATTCCTTTTTTAAATTTAATGGATGACATATATATACATAGAAAAACTATATTTCACAAAATATATGCTTATATGCTTAGCGGGTCACTACCTGCTCGCGGCGTCGCCTGCTGATCTACACAATTATTCACTAAACTAGATTAATTACGTGTTTTAATAACATTGTAATATTAAACATAATATATACATATACATTAAAAATGATCAGTTATGATTTTATTATAACTATAGATATAAGTAGATAAACCTAGTTATATAAACTTGTAAAAATAAATTTAAAATGTTGAACTTTTTGGAACGATTGAGTGCATCACTTTGTTTAGCTTGTGTTTAATTGACTTTATCTCAAATATTTGTTTTTTTTCTGTAAACTCATTAATAAAATGTGATACATGAAAATAAAAAAAGAATTCAGCAAAGCAAACCCATATAATGTTATCAGTTTTTTTTTAAACTGTACCGACAAATAGAGCAGACAGAGGGAACCTAGTGTTCAGACACTATGCTCCCGATGTGCCCTTTAATTTTCGAGACAGTGTATTGAGTTGCAGAATTCACTTTATCTTCTTACTACCGCACTTTATCTTCTTACCACAATGAAGAAATGAAAATAATTCATTCCCCAAATGGGAACTGAATTCAAAACCTTTACAGTCACTATGCCTGATGAGCCCAACATTTATCATACATATTCCTAAATTTATTTACCTATAAGGTGCTTGATCAAAATATTTTCCCACGTAAGCCATGCCAGCTGCGACAGCCAGACCCTGGCCGAGAGAACCTGTACCGACGTCTATGAAGTTTAACCTCGGGGTCGGATGACCTTCCAAGTCGGAGTCTATCTTACGAAGGTTCTTCAGATCTTCTATGGGGAAGAGACCAGCTTCTGCCCACGCTGCATAGAGAATTGGGGCTGCATGACCCTAAAAGCAAAATATTTTTAGTGCATATTATTAGACAGAAATAAAAATAATTAAATTTTCGAAATTGATTCCAAAGCCATGTGACTAGACAGCCATGATGATTATTAGATTTTTTATTTACTTGTTTAGATTAGATAAAAATCAAACGACAAGAAAATGACAGAAAAATACAAGTTAATCAATGTATGATCTTAAATGATAATAATAGTCGCTAACTGAATTAAAAGTTCAGAGTAGGTATAATATTTTACTAAACATTTTTTATTACAAATCATGATTTTATTATACATTTTGTACATTAGCAAGAACTAGTATCATGCTTTTCCCCGTATAGCACAGTAGGTGTGAAAGGAATCTAGTGTTAAAACCTTCTGTTTCCTACATAACCAACAAATTTTCAATTGCCAGAGTGAAAATCGAACCCACAACTATGTTTACAATCACACTTCAAAACTTATTACTAACAATCACTTACTTTAGAAAGTATAAATCTGTCGGCAGATGGATCTCTGGGTGCAGACACCTTGTAGCGCATGGTGTGGAAGAACAGCACCGACATGACTTCCGCCATAGAAGCACATGATGTGGGATGACTGAGAAATTATAATCATGTTGTTATACCAAATTATATAATATCATATAAATAATATAGTTAAACAGCATTATTATTAGGATAAAAGAATATAAGAAAATAAGTGTTTATAAAGTTTTTTAACATTTCAAAGTCAGTCGGGATTTCAAAGTCTAAGCTTTCTAAGCCAATTAAGCCTTAATTATCCTTATATCCTTATTTTGTAAAATATACAATGTTGTATTTTGTATATCAAAAGAGAAATAAAAAGAATTCAAATATAGTCATTCCCCCGGGAGTGGGAATTGAAACCACAATCATCATGTTCACCGACAGGCAAACCCTGGTTTGAGAATTACTTACACAAAGCTAATCATAAAAACAATAATTGAGAAAATATTAAAACAATACTATAATTACCAAGTGAGGTAAATTAGCTTCAGTGAGATATGATAACAATAAAGTATACCTAATATGAAGATATGAGGAAGATTTTTTTAAATTCATACTTATATAGATATGAAACCGTTTAATTCATAAAATAATGAGAAATCCTTTACTGAATGGTGAATTTGCTTTTTAATGTTTCTTGTGAATATTTTTCACTACTTAGTACATAATACAGACAGTTCATTATAAGAAGTATTCCTCTTTTCAAATATTTTTTTTTGTGGCTTTACACTTTAACACATAACATACCAAATTAGGTAGAGAACTTAATGACGAGAAACATTCGCGTATTTGTCTTGCTAGAGTTTAAACATGAAAATAATTCCTTCATTAAGTAAGCAAACTCGTAACCACCAGCATTGTTAGGTGCTGTCACAATGCATCATTATGCCCTCAATATAAAAAAATAATAGTAGCTATTTTCTCCACACACCAAATATACATTTGGATTTGAATAGCAGATAGATATTTATTTATTATTTAAGTTTGTCACTATATTTTGATTTATTTTTAGGGACAAACTAAGTTAAGTAAATAGAATATAATTATGTAACAGATCAGAAACATGTCTCTTTTATTAAAATTGTTAAGACAGAGACTACTACATATTACATTGTTACTACAATCAAAGTAACTTAAATAATAGAGTTTCATACAATAAGAAAACAATATAATTGTACATTAAAAACAAAATACTTTTCAAGGTTAAAAGTTGAATTAATAACATTTCTGAATGTTTTTTTTAAATCATATTATGTAATAATGGAGTGTTACTAAGGAAACAAAACATAGGAATATGGAATATCCCTTGACACAGACATGTTATTTTGATTCGTATTTCACAACAATACTAACAGGAAGTCTCAAATAGTATTACAGTAATTTTACCTGCTTTATAATAAATAACTTTTCAATAGCAGATCTTTAATAGTTTTTATGAGTATTCAATTACTGTTAATGTAAATATATAATATAAGTTTTAAAAAATATATAAAAGGTGTTTAATTTTTTAAACTTTTAATTTTCTTTCAAAACTGCATCTGACTGTAAATGTAACAATTGTGGGTTCGATTCTCACTGGGATGAAATAATTATTTTAGCTTGTCTGATAACAAGACAAAATGCAATGTTGAGTTTAAGTCTTGGTGTGTAAAGAATGGGATAACTTAACACTATATCTTCTTTGCCTACTCTGCTACATGGGGAAAGTGAAACTAAAAACTGTTATGTAGTTCACTCTGCAGTTATTTAATCAATATCTTATAGGTCACTAAAGTAACCAATTCAAGGTAGACAATGACACAGCATATTATGCAAGTGATAACTGTTATCTACATGGTGGTATATCAGATTAAGATTTTATATTGCTGTTTCATTGAACCATGTAAACAAATTTAAGTGACTATTTTAGTAGCATTTGAATAGCTTACATAGCCTTGAATTGAAATTTAATCTTCTCATATGTATATGAAACAAAAAATATTATATGCTAATATATTACATAGTCATTATTAATTATTAACCTTTAACCTTGAATGAATAAAGTTAATTATATTATATAATAATTATTTTTTAAAACTAATGAAATAAAAATTCTTTCAATAAAGTAATAGTTAGGTATTTTTATATTTAACACAATTATGAACTTATCGATGTATAGCAGGAGTCATGGTACCTAAGCATGATAATATCTTATTTGAAATGGTAAGCGTTGACCTAGAATAACCCATCGCGGGGGGCCAGTCACATGTTCCCCTTCCCACAAGACAATAGTTTACTTAGCATTTATAATTTTGTGACGAAGCAATTATGATTAAAGATAACAGCTATATAAAGAAGGATTATTATGAGATTCCAATAAGTATTATATTACTTAGTAACCTTCATTAGTCCTTCAATGGAGCAACAATGTTAAGTGAGGTTATTTAAACTTACCCGGATTTCGATGCGTTTGTAGCGACAATACTGTCGATTCTCAATTTATTAGCGATGTCTTTGAGAGCTTGAAGATCAACACTTTTGTTATCCCCTTTCATTTTATATGATATTGTTTTTTTATTATAATTAATTGATAGCAGATGCAGTAACCGGTCACACACCACACGCGCTGTTTCCGAAATGGAAATATCCAAATTGTCAACAAGTATGTCAATTTATGACACCGGCCGGCGGGAAACTCAGTGTTACCATTTGCTTTGCAAACGCAAAGTGACATAAGATACAGATAACAAAAACTTACTGTAATGGGTTTTAATAAATATATCTTAATAATAAATATAATTATTATTTAAAATTTTAAAAGTTTATTTAAAAACTAAATAACATAGCATATAATGTAACTTTATATTTTATAAAAAATATAACAGTTTAAAGCTGCGTAAATAAAGTAAGGTAGGAGATAAAATGTAATCTTTATAAGTATATTGTGTTTAGCTCCATGATATTATATCCAGCATAGAGCAGGGTAGGCAGAAGTAACCTAAGAACTTAATGTCAGGATACTCCGTTCCCATTCAGACACTTCCTTTTCATATTTTCTGCCGAATTCTGAAGGTATTGTTAGTTGAGTGGCGGAACACGGAGGCGGTGCAAAGAAGTGAAAATATTAAATATTTCATTTCCCACAGTGGGAAACCCACAACCGTCACGATTACAGTCAGATTTTTGTGCCATTGGGCCACGACGGCCTCCAGTAAAATTTAATTAGAATATTTGTTCCAATTTCCAATCCAAGTTGTACGAAATAAACAAATTTAACTTCTTACGCACACAGGTTCTGCTGCATTTTATGAAAATATGTAACAGTTCAAATTGTTAAAAAGTTGACATATTATTTTACGTAGCTTTACGTTTTATCCTGCACAGAGCAGTGTCAGGGTACTCCTCCTCATCATCTTATAAGTCAACTATTTTCATTTTCCTTCCTTTGGTAACAAGGTAGAAGCCCAGCGAAACTCAGCAGAAAATGGAGAATGGAGCGGATGGGCGATCTTGACACTGGGCTCCCTCTGCCTACCATGTAAGTATTTGGGTAATATAGCGTAAAGCTGATAAGCCAACCAACGTGCGGTTTCGCAGCTAACGGAAATGAGTATGAGTTGTGAATTACTTATGAGATGATACATTTTAAAGTTCCTGCAATGTTACCCACATTGAGTGCGAGTACGGAGTGCACTCGATTACAGCGAAACTATTGCCGAGATAAAACATAATACCTACTTATATAACCTTCCTCGATAAATGGACTATCTAACATAATTCTTTCAAATCCAACCAACAGTTCCTGCGATTAGCTGGTAGGTACAGCCAAAGAAACTCTTCAGCTATATAATATTAGTATAGATATGTAAGTAACCTTAGAAATGTTTTTATATATAAAAATTATGTTGTCTATTTTGGTGTCATCGCATAATAAGCATGCGACTGTTCGACCCAAAACTACAAATCAATAGGCAGTTACGACTAATAGATGTGGGTTTAGACCCTAAAAGTTTTAAATTATTATTTGTAGTAATTTTATTTGTTGATTTAGTTTTTAGTCTAAGCTTAGGTTTAAAGTAAAATTTGTCAACTAATTTGGCAGGACAGCATGTTAAACAGTGATTGATTATGTGACAGCGGCCGGCCGCCGGCGGCCTCATAAAAACGAAATGAGCGAACTTAGAGCCGCAAAAACTGACCACTCGGGGACGCCATCTTGCATCTCGTTTAATTATGCTTTGAGCAGCCATTTATTGAAGTTTGCTGAAGCTTATTTTAACATGAAGTGTTATAGTTTTTGTAAAATCATTGAAATTCCTTAACGTTTATTGATGTGTGGAGGAGCTTACTACGAAAGCTATAGAGAATGTGGCTACTAATTCTTTTGAAACGTTACATTTTGTCAAACCCTTTACAGATACATAGGTAGCTGTAATGTTTTCTATACACCATATGAAACAATTTGAAATATAAATATTATGTATACCTACTTTCCAATAAGTTCCATTTTTTACTTGTAACCATACGTTTAGAAAACAAAATCAAAAGTAAAATATTAAGCGCGGCGTTTAGTTCCACCACTCAACACTTATTGAGAAATGTGAAAGTGCGAAAACGTGATGTGTCCTACTACATTAGATTCCCATTGCCAACCCTGCTATATACGGGATACAGCGTGAAGCTTACCAAAAAGTAAAATATAATTACATGTTATGAAACTTGAAACAATGATAAAAGAAATTGTTAATAGAATAGATAATGAATAGCAAAGAAATATCTCGAATAACACGAGAACAAAACTAAACGAGTGAAACGATGCGATCAAAAGCGTTGTGATATTGAATTGATAAGCGAAAGAACATGGCTATTTTCTCTTCCAAACTTACAAATACATACAAGTATTTACATTCTAATCTCTAATCCGTAAGTAATAGGGTCGATTATAGAGTTTGGGGGTGGGAAACTGAATTTTTGTGGATGTACGATAAAATAAGGGTGGCTATTCTGTTAGGAATCGCTGACGTATCATAGCGACCTTTGCCTCACCTGATACTTGGCAAAATTTGTATGGACATTACGTATTGCCTATCTTTTTTATTTTATGTACGTACTATGTTCAATAGGTTTCTTATTTGATTCAGATACAAAAATAGTATAAGACGGATGATTAGCTTATTAGTAGGTTACCTATTTATTTTTCGGACGTGCGATCTTTGTTTTATGTCAATTATGTATGTTTTATCTTTATTTATTTTAAACTCCACTTTTAAATTTTTAAGAAAATTAAAAATTATACATATAAAATATAAATAGATTCATATGTAAATAAATATTAATGGATCACTGACAAATTTAATTCATTAGTATGGTTAAAACAGAAAAGGATTTTGGTATAATCATATTCGGATGATTTCTCAAAAAATAAACGAATAAAAATAGAAGGAAAGAGAATTACATTACATAATTTGACCATTTAGATAGTTACTTTCCAACAAAGAACAATAGAATACAGTATCATAACATCATCTTCATATATAACATTAAATAAATTCTGCTAAGCATTATTTTTGTGTTTACAAAGTGTCCATCTCGCCCTTTGGTACGTCATAAAGACGGGCATAACGCAAAAACACCGCTGCCGGATAAATAAATATAAAAACAATAAAACTGTTGTCTATGGCCAGGGAAATGGCGCTGGCCGGGGGCGACTAGGGTCGCCATCTTGTTTCCATTTTTGTAAACGTCAAACTAGAGGAAAATTTATACTTTGATGTTAGTTTACTTTGTTATTTACTAAGTATTGTGATAATGAAAGATTGAGATTTCTTAGGTTATATATGATTTACAATTAAATTTATACTCAATTTCCTCTCAGGGAATGAAATATTTAATATTTTCATTTCCTCGCTATGGTAACGAGGCAAAGCGAAAGGAAAATAAAGTGGGGAACGAAAGTGTTTTAGTGGGAATGGAATGTCTTAATACTAGGTCTCCAAGTTCCCATTGGGAACTGACTATAAAAAATTTAAATTCCTTCATTTATATTTAGCCAAATACAATTTTCCCTACGCCATGGTCACCTAGTCCATGAGGGATGAGGGTGTATAAGGGTGGCATGCTGTTTTCAAATTCAATTGCTCTGCCTCGCCCCCGCCCTCCCCCGCCGGCCGTCCCGCGGTGATCTTTCCGCTACGAATTGAATATCAATCCGATTGGATGTTTGGTGTAGTGTGGACATGATGGCGTGTTTTGTTTTATTGTTTTTATATATAATACGAGTAGTAACTATGCGGTATACCTGCCGCTGCGCCCGCTTGTTTAATGTTATGATTAAGAGTACTGCATCATGATCTCGGAAGCTATACACTGTCGTATTTGCAATATTCAGTTGTTATATCGCTCCTGGAAAAAACAAACTATTCTACACATATACACCAGAAATAAGTATAATTTAACTAAAATGAATAGTATACAGTCTCATCCACATTACGTACATTTTGATATTCCAGCACATCTCGCCGGTCAGCTGGAAATTGTAAAAGGGCAAACTTTCCGAAGCCCCAACTCGGGAATAGAACAGAACTGTTTATACGAGCTGTTAGCACATTCTTTGATTCGTTCTGAGGCTGGAGGCGTCAGACTCACAATAACAAACGTATAAAGGGATCCAGAACTACCCGCATTATAATATTTGTTGGTATATTGTTTTAGGATAGATATAAAGTTCAACATTTTAAAGCTAAATTTCAAGCGTGTGTGCGTGTTGAGTGGCGGAATTTAACGCCGCATTTTGCCTCGTCACCAATTGAGAGAAAATTAATTTATTAAATATTTTTATTTCATCAAGTTAGAATCGATACTCACAACTTGTAGCACACTTGGGGCTGAGCCACTGAGCCACGATAGACCTGGAGCCAGATCTCTATTGAAATTCAATAATTTCTGAAAACCTTTTCACTTTACTTATTACTGAATAATTACAGTCACTGACTATATTATATTTACTTGACGTATTATTTTTTTATATATTTTTGTGAATGTTGAGTTGAGTCTTTGTTGTTTTGAAAAGTACGCAGACGTTTACTTTACTTATTATATAACTTTTCCCTTACTTACCTGAAAAGCGGTACCTTATTAGTGAATTTATAGGTAATATTTATTTATAAAAAATTAAAGTAAAGAAGTTCCTAAAAAATATAATGTAACAAAAAAAAACAATACATAATACTACATTGTATCCCACAAAGAAGTCATTTAACTTGCAGTATTTACGACGGGCGCACTTTAACTCGATAACGAGACATTAATTTGTTAACATCGATCATTCGTGTAATCCAATAACGTGATTAGCGTGTTTGTTTTCACGCCGCACCGTCACTCCTATCCTGCCGCGTGCAAGGCGCCTGTTCGCCGCGTGCATGCAGCACGCACGCACGCATGCCACAGTTAATAAAATCAAAAGGGTTAGATAAAATTACATGCGTTGGTAAACAATGGCGGGCATTGTAGATGCATGTCGATTTCACATGTTTAAATGGTGTTTTACTTAATATAATATATACGATTGTAGGATTGAGGGTTTGTAGGATGTGAAATATAAACATTAAAGTCATGGGAATGCTATAGCAACACTTATATATTTGGATTAGTTTATTAAAAAAAACCCATATCTAGTAATGACATAAATTTATTTTGTGACAGGTAATTCTCAGGACATTCATTTTGGAATAGCTTCATGCTATATTCCGTATATAGCAGGATAGGCAGAGGGAATCTAGTGGGAAGGTGCTCCGATCCCGCATATCGTCTAATTCTCTAGACATTGCACGTCGAATGGCGGTACTCAACGCCGCGGTTATCTTGTTAACAGGGTAAGAAAATTGAAAAAGTTCATTCCAGAGAGTGGAAATCAAACCCACAGATGTCATACTTACTTTTAAATTTAGCAAATTTATGACACAGACCAATGTAGACCGGCAGCAATAGTTTTCTTTAAATAATGACATTTTTTTAAAATCTATAATATATCCTATATCTTATAAAACAAAGTCGCTTTTCGTGTCTGTCTGAACTTTCTAACTCTTCTTCTTCTAAACCACCCAACGGATATTGATGCGGTTTTCACCATTAGGTCGAGTATTTCTCAGGGAAGGTTTATATATAGTTTATTATTTGTACATTCTTATGTAAATTAACATAAATACGACAAATGTGTATAAAGTCCTACCCGTTGAGACACTTTCGCGCATGCGCTGCTCTAATGGTAAGTACTACATGAAAATAATGTACTGGAGTATTGTTCCTCTTAATAAGATCTACAAAAAAGTCCGCGACAGCATATTCGTATCTTTTAAGAATAACGTGTAGTGATCATATTTCTGTCTAAAAATAGTAATTTCAATATATTTTTTATTGTGAGGGATATTTTTCCATAATGGTATTAATCCTTATCCTTTAAAATACTTTATTAATTTTCTACGTTAAACGAAGATAAAATTTGCTTTTTACACTATTTCGAAATTGCGAATAGTTTTAGAGAAAAACGCATTTAATTGTTGACACATCACGCCGTTGACACATCAGCTGTATCGACTCAAGTTTTACTTATCCCTTACTCTCAGCATATAAATAAGTATATTAGTTACGTTGGCCATTTAATGTAGATCAAAACTGTCTTTTACTGTTTTTCATTTTAATAAGTACTTTAGAAGTTGTTACAATATCAAAAAATCCTTGCTGCGAAACGGCTCGCCACTCGCCATGCGTCCCTCCGCGCCCCGCGACGTTTTGCGTCCGCCGCGCCCGCCTACCTTACACGCATCGGTGGTTCAGTGGTAAAATGCTCGGCCGCCACACGGCCGGCCCAGGTTCGATTTCCGGCCGATGCATTCTATTTAATTTTCCTCACAGGCAGCCACGTAGTGCTTGCTTTTCATCAGGGACAGAGTATCCTCTTCCCTACTTAACCGGTGTCGTCGTTTTAACAGTATAAACCAAAAGCTCGAAAAAAAACCCGCCTGCCTCTAAGAAGATTTAGATTTAGATGCAAAGAAGATTTAGATGCGTTTCACGTATTGGATAATTACAGTTGAATGTATTATTTCAGCGCGATATATTTGGTTTCATATTTTTTGTAGTAGTTATTAGTAGGTAGGCTTTTGCTTATAATTTCTTCCGTTTAAAAATAGTCACAATATATTTTAATAAGTACTTGAAAAGATTAGTAGCACAGATTTAAAATTACGTTACCTACTAACCTACTAATCCTTGCTGTGTAAAACAATTGGAAAATCCTTATAGAAACTACGAAAATGCGGGTTGCTTTAGGGTTTAATTAATTTTCACATCACCTTAAGTGCAAACATACATTAAAATAATCCAGTAGTTAAAGCGGGCGAAGCCGCAAGAGGGTCGCTGGTATATATAAATAATATTTTAAGACATTCAATTAATTGACATTTTTGTTTGACATTTTTTTTCTAAGACTATTTATAATTTTATTAGTAGATACATGCTGTGATTGTCTTTAATTGGAAAAGCATTTAGTTTATAAATAGACCTCGATGTAATTTGGCCATGTTGTAATGTTTCTTCTGTTAACGATCCTAAATAAATAAATAAATAGCAGCAAACGCTGTTAAACCAGTTTTTAAGTACAAACAGTTTTCCTAGCGAGGTAATAGGTACTAATAATAAAATAATAGGTAAGCCTAATAGGTACTAAAGCAATCCTACATATGTATAAAAATATTTCTGTGTACTATAAATAAATACACCAACTTTGGTATAAGTAAGTAAGCACATACATAAGTAAGAAAGTTCCTAAGATAGTTTGGAGCAGTCTTAAAAGACAGACTTATTGTTGGGAACATTCCCAGTCGCGTGACGAGTTGAGCCTATAGTTAAGTAAGGAAGGAATCATTCCAAGAAAGTCCTGTCCCAGTATCTGGCTATCAATTTTGAATCAACGCCACACGTTGTGTGTACAGTCGGAATGATATTTCTTATGGATTTGTTTTATTTATATAACTAACTTAAAGTAAAAAAGAAACAGGTTAATACAGTAGTTTAATATTAATAACTTTTTTCATAACTTTCTAATCTACAATTATTTTTGAGTGTTGTAGTTGAGGTGACTTACCACCAGGTTCCCTCAGCTTCCTTGCTATATGGGGAGTTCAACGTGAAGCTAACAGGGTAGGCGCAGGAAATTTAGTATTAAGAACTAAGACACTCCGGTGCTTGCTGAATAGCTGAGTTTATCATCACGACTTGGCGTCTAGAACGAAATTGTGATGTATTTTCGGACCAATGAGGGTCGAACTTTCTCACTGCGCTCCGATGGCCACTCGAATATGACAAAGTAAAATCTTAATACCTTATTAAATACATTTATTTGAACCACCTTTTCGAAATCATCCAAGAGGCCTTCGTTTGAATTCCGTAACATTTAAAAATTTTGTACATTTTCTAAAAATATGAAACATTACGTCGTCGAAGGTACCCAAATATTATTCAAATAAGTAGTGAAGTGGAATTGCGTAGGGTCTTACACTTGTCGCAAAAACTTGTCCCTCTCGCCGCGAGCCATTTGCTTTATACTACTTAGTACTTTGTTGATATTTATAATTTGTACGAAGACTTATATATATATACTAGCGACCCTCTTGCGGCTTCGCCCGCTTTCACTACTGGATTATTCATATAATGTATGTTTGCAAAGCACTTAAGATAATGTGAAAATTAATTAAACCCTAATGCAACCCGCATTTTCGTAGTTTCAATAAGGATTTTCCAATTGTTTTACACAGCAAGGATTTTTTAGTAGGTACCGTACGTTTAAATCTGTGCTACTACTCTTTTCAAGAACTTATTAAAATATATTTAATTTTACAATTTTTAGATAGTTAAAAATACTATTTTTAAATACAATTTTACTATACTATTTTTATTTACAATTTTTAGATAGTTAAAAATACTATTAATAAATGACTATTTTTAAACGGAAGAAATTATAAACAAAAACCTACCTACTAATAACTACTGTGTCAACGGCGGGATGTGTCAACAATTAAATGCGTTTTTCTCTAAAACTATTCGCAATTTCGAAATAGTGTAAAAATCAAATTTTATCTTCGTTTAACGTAGAAAATTAATAAAGTATTTTAAAGGATAAGGATTAATACCATTATGGAAAAATATCCCTCACAATAAAAAATATATTGAAATTACTATTTTTAGACAGAAATATGATCACTACACGTTATTCTTAAAAGATACGAATATGCTGTCGCGGACTTTTTTGTAGATCTTATTAAGAGGAACAATACTCCAGTACATTATTTTCATGTAGTACTTACCATTAAAGCAGCGCATGCGCGAAAGTGTCTCAACGGGTAGGACTTTATACACATTTATCGTATTTATGTTAATTTACATAAGAATGTACAAATAATAAACTATATATAAACCTTCTACGAAAAATACTCGACCTAATGGTGAAAACTGCATAAAAATCCGTTGGGTGGTTTGGAAGAAGAGTTAGAAACAACAGACAGGCACGAAAAGCGACTTTGTTTTATAAGATATATATATATAGGATAGGATAGGATAGGATATATATATATATCTATATAGTTTTTGAACTTACAAAATATTAAAAAGCAAATTCTAAAGTCATGGAAGCTCAGCGAGACGGCGTCTGATTGTAAACGTGATAGTTATGGGTTCGACTGCCACTTGGAGGAATTAATTATTTTCATTTCTTTGCCCTGGTAGCAAGCAAGACCTGGTAGCAACGCGACGTTAGTTTTACTATTAAACACGTAATGTCTCAAAACTACACTAGATTATTTCTGCTACCTTGCTATTTGCGGGAGACCGAGAGTGAAGCTGGTGAAACCGCGTATACATACATATAAAACTTCATCAACATCGGTCCATTCGTTTAGGAGGAGGAGTAGAGGGACAACCACACACAAGGATGATAAATAAAATAAAAAATACCCACAAAAAAGGCATTTTTATAACTCAAAATCAATGAATATTATATTGAATTTACTATAAAACATAACATTAAGTTTTATAGTAAGGTAAGGAACTATGAAAATTATTATAAGGGCTCGAGTGGTTTGGGCTCCGATCAAAACATATAAAAGTTTACACGCGGCGCACCTGCCGCCCTCGGACTACGACGCCGAGGAACAAATGTAGATTAGAGCTTTATGATATGAATGTCGTATTTCACTTTCAATTTTTCAGTAGAGATGGTCTATTTGTTTAAACTGCTGTATCTTTGTAATAATGGGATGTTTGTGTGTTAGCGAAGCTGAAAAAATACTGTACGATACCTACTGTAGGTAAGTCTAATCCTGTATTTCTGAAAGCTACAAAGTTTGCTTGGTTGAAGTAACTAACGCTTACTTCAGAAACTAATGAATGTAATTGAAATAATATATTTTTTGTATAATACTCGTATAGTGCATTGATCGAGGAAGGCTATGTTTTATCAATGTACTCGCGGTTAGAGGTGCCTCGACCACTTTAAAATTTTGACGCCATACAAAAATAGAAAGCCTGTTAATAGTAAGTAGAAAGGACACTACTTTAAGGTAAATTCTTTTTGAGGCAATAACGTCGTAAATCTTTTAGATGTATGTACAAATAACTTGATTTGGAAGCTATATATATATATATATATATATATATATATATATACATATCTACATACTATATATATGTGCAGGTGCAAAATTAACCCAAGTCCGGTTGTTTCGGCTACGGGTTACCGCCCATAACCTCTGCGTTATAGCTTGTATTATTATAATCTTTACAAGGAATCGAATATGCTGGAAGACACTGATATATTTCTTGTTATCAGCAGTTAGCGAGGAAGCGAAACTTTTGGTTAGCAAAGAAAAAGTGTTACGCTATTTTTCTTTAAATCACGTTAAATAAGAATTAATACAATCAAGGGAATTGACCATCAGCCTTTTTTCTAGAAGTGGGTTGATGATTTGAAACTTATGCTTATGCAACAGCTTCAGGTGTTTTTCCTCATCACAGGATAGTCAGAGGAAACCTAGTATAAGAATCCGCTTAATTTCCCACTGCGAGTACATATGATTTGTAAAGTTGCTATATCTACACCCTAAACGATTTACACAATGACCAACTGAATATATTGTTACTAAAATACAAAATTAGCTCATCGATTAAAAGTCGTTTTTTTAAATAAGTCATCCACAAAATGTTTTATTTCTGTACTCATAGTTAAATATAAATATCGATTATATATTTATCTGATTTCTGATAATAATATACGTTCAATGCGGGTCAACACTTTGATTAGATACTAATGATTACAATACAAATATTATTTTCCTGTACCTAATTGTTTTCCTTTTGGAGAAAACATGATGATTTCTATTAAAATAACACAAAACATGATGATATTATAAAACTATTTATTTGTATGGTGACTACAAAGAAAGGATTTTCGTTTTAAAATGTAAAATTTTGTCTCGCAGTAGGGTAGGGAGCCCACACACACAGAATAGGATAGGCTGAGGGAACTTGGGAACCTAGCGCTAAAACATTCCGCTCCCATTATGACACTTGCGTTCCCCACTTTCCGCCAATGTCTGGAACTGACGCGCGTTGTGTGAACTAAGTTAGGATGTTTCTTTCCATATTTTTTGCCCTACATTTGAGACATCGCAAATTTGAGTTTATTTATATGTTTACCTATTAATATAGGTATTAACACTGTATGTGTGATTTGACTGATCAAAGTGCATTATTTGATTTCCTGACCAGTAACGTTTAGCGTCATGTTTAAATTTATTAGATTCTATTTCATTGTTTATCTCTTCCGTTCTCTATACGTCTTCATCCAAAAGGTTATAAGTTACAGAGGTCGGATATTTATTCGTACGGTTGGATTGTAGTTTTATGGATGGCCGTAAATGCTCTCTTATTGGAGTTATTGGGCCGCATTTGAATAATACGAGCGCACCAAATGTTTGACGCGCAAAAATATTTACCTTCACTTGCTCTGTAAATGCACCGCGACCGCGTTATTGTAACGTGTAAAGCTACGCCACTTACGAATCGTAAAACTTGTATGGATCACTTAATTAAACTTAGCTTCGTTTATATGAATAAGTTAAAACTTAGGCCAAATCGTTCTATTTTGGTTATTTATTTGAAATACATATCATGGTGAAGATCAGTGACGTAGCTGACAGCGTTGTTTATATTTAAAAGGGCAGCAGTAAACTGCCCATTATCAGCGTCAGGAACTATCAATGCGCTAACGGCATTAAACAACAGTCGTTGTGCCGCCAATAGAAGTCTAATTATGTGATAACACGTTTGGTGGTAGTTGGTTCACTAATTTAAATGTCCGTGGAAATACTCTTACATACATACATATCATACATAGCTTTATGCTTTATCCCTAGCGGGGTAGTCGGAGAGAACCAGGAAATACTCTTGATTATATACGAGTATATTTCATTTAATGTAAAAAAATAATAAATTTATATACTTATCATATCATATAATAGTCGTTATAATTAATTTTATATTCCTTATAATGCATGACTGTCAATATTCCAATTCTATTATGAAAATAAATAAAAATGCTTTTTAAAATGTAATCTAATATACTCATTTTTATCTTCGAATTAATTTCATAAATGAATGGCCTTATAATAAGATATGTGAAAATTCGGTAATCTAAATTAATAAATCAATTCAGCTTCTCGTTTTGCCCAGTATAGTAGGAAACTAGTCAAGGAAAATCCTAATACACATTATTCTCCGCTTTCCGCCTTTATACGGAACCTAACGCAACGCAACGTGTAACGAGAACTGGCCTTAGTATTCTACTCGACTACTAATTTTTAAATCAAGTATACTAATAATAACGACCTAGTCCTACACTTCGGTACATGAATACAGATTAAAGTTATAAAATTCAGGCACAATCAAACGAGGCGGGTTCATGGCTCTATTATTATTATCATTTTTATATCTTTTATTATTATTCGTTCCTTTATAGCGCGCCGTGTTGCCATATTTAAATTTTATTCGCCTTAATGTTGCCACACACGCTACTCCATGCAATCTCGTAACTATAATCCTGCCAATTTTGAAAGACAGTCTCTAAGTGCTTCTTACTAAGCGATAGAGTCGCGTTTTGCATTGAGCAAGGTTATATTAATTTGGTATCTTATACAGATGTTGGTAAAATAGAAACATTTCGGAAGCTATGTTTTTATTTAGAACGAGGCCATTCCGCCATGAAACCCCCCAGCGTTTGATATTTACCTGTGTTTTGATTCGATCGCCATCAGCGACTTTGTGGTTGTTATTCTTTTAGTTACAAAGGATTTGGTGGGTGCATGGATGCTTGTGATTTTGTATGAGGTTTCTTTTGATATGGGAAAGATACTTAAGTTAAGTATAATAATATTTGTGCTAATATTGTCTGTGCAGAGCGAGAGAATGAAAATAGTAAATATTTCATTTCCTCGATTGGGACTCGAAACTACAATTTGTCGCGTTTTGCAGTGATACGCTTAAGTTCCTGCGCGGCGAGTAGTGAATGAATGAACTGACGGTATGGAACAATCTGTTATAAAAAATAAATAATACATATAAAAGAAAATTATAATAAATTTACCATAATAAAATAAAAACTGATTGAACGAGCCGTCAAAACGACAGCAATAAAATAATAGTTAATGAAATGCTAATTATCCATATCGTTAAGATGACATCCAGAGGTGTTTAAGGCGTATTTTTTCTCTCTAATTAAGGGGGGGAGCGCCGCGTGCGGCTGGCGGCGAATAAATCATCTCCACTTATTAAAACTACGCGACGAATCGAAGACCTAAGAAACCCACCTCCGGATCCGGGCGTTGGGTACCACCAAAAAGAACTCTACAGCTATAAGGTAGAGTCGACTCTACGTTTCACAAGAGAAAATTCAACCAATTGTTTGTAATAAGATTGAAAAAATAATTCTTTTTAATACAATCTGTAGGTGCGACTGTGAATGATCGTCGTCGGTGGTAATTTACGGCTTCCGAGGTACTTTTCAATATTAATTTTTCTTTTGCGATGAAACGTTATGACTTGTTCGCCTTAGTTATATTTTTTTATTGTTTTTTCGTTTTATGTATAATATAAATCTAAAACGAAATATATGAACGGGACATATTTTATGAAACATGACGACTGTGGGTTTAAATTCAACCCGGACTAATATTTATATGAATGAACACGAAAATTAGGCACACACTAATAATTGGCTTATCGAAAGTTTAATTAATGAAGTGAATAAATTAAACAAAAAAAAAACAAAGTTCTAAAATATTTTATCGTTTTGCTCTTGCTCTTTTAAAAGAAAAGCTTGCTTTAGCAAAACTTTATTATAAGACAATTGCTTCATCGAATTTACTTTATTAATTTTAACTTAGTTATGTTTTTAAAAGCCAAATAAATAAATAAATAAGTTATAGTTATTTCTTTGATTACCAAACGAACATAAGGTAGCCCTAGCATATAGTAGTCGATATAAATAACTGCTCTACAAGTATATAAATGATTACAATTATTAAGGAGTAGTAATGAGAGGGGGTGGGAGGGGTCGTCGAACATTATTAGCCACCCTGTATAAATTACTGCTTCTGATCGGAAACAATCGTTTTGTACAGGGTGTACATTTTAGAAAAACATGCTTTTTCTCTACCTCTATAGAAAAATCATACGTTCTAAGCAAGCAACGTCAAAATTGCCTATTGTCTGTTGTTAGCATTTGTACACTGTATGTTTATTATTCCTACAGAGATGCTAACAACAGACATAGTTGTAACAATCGTATAAGAATTTCGACGTAGCTTGAAGAGAACGTATGGCTTAGTTATCAAAACGCTTGAATGGTTTCTAAGAGGAGCAGGTTCAAATTCCGCTACGTTGAAATTTTTAAAAGTTTCCTAAATAAATATAAAAGGTATTTAATATTTTAATTAAATTGTGATTTTTATCATGCCTCTTTACTTACATATGGCCTTTTGTTTACCCAGTTCTAAAATAAAATGAAATAATAATTATATTATTAAATTATAGATTACGAAATCAAAAACATCTTCTAAACATGAAAGTTTGTGAGTATGGATGTTTGTGGGGTTCTAATATACAATTATTAAAAATATACTCTTATCCACACCAAGTACATAGAGTGCTACTTTTCTCTAAATTATATGAGCCGCAACGAAAAGTAGTTACCAGTAGATAAAGCATAGCATCCTGTATAAGCCAATCGCCGACCCTCATTCGAGCATATTTTCATAAATGCAAACATTCAAAAAGAATTTCCTTCGAAAGCTCATAAATATTTCCCACTTTTACTACAACTTTGCAATTTACACGCGACAAATTATACTTTATTGTGTAAAAAATACGGTCGAAATTAGCTTTTTGCGTGTAAGTTATAAGCGCTTTAAAACAGAGCGGAGAGGAGGGAGAATTAAAGATTAATCTGAATCCCCAATAAATATCGGAACGAATTCGTTTTGGAATTGGTTTTGAAGAATTGGAACTTATTCTGCATCCATTTGGTAGATGAGGTGTTTTTTTTCTGTTCTCCGATTTCGATGGCGGACTAACTGACTATATTTTACTAATTGCCGTTGTGAACTATCAATTTCGTAAATAGCCCTATTTTTTACTAAGATTTAACTCTTTTAACGTGATTAGTTTAAGATTGTGCTAAAAAAATGCTAATTTTGTTGAGAGCCTTTTCTCTGAAGTTAAAAGAATGGATGTTATTTCAGCGCCAGTTCGATTAATGATTTCTGTAATTAATTTGTTAGTGGATTTGTGATTTATCATCTGATACTGACATTACAAAAAAAGTGATATTTTTTAGATAAGATCCACATAAGATATCCGTAAGTCGTTGCAACACAAAGTCTTAGCGTAAACGCGACGGATTGTGGGTTCGATTCTCACTCGAAGAAATGAAATATTTAACATTTTCATTTTCTCGCTGGTGAAGAGGCAAAGCGCGGCTTTAAATTCTGCCATTCAACACACAATGTTTCCAGAATTCGGCGGAAAGTGGGGAACAGAAGTGTTTTAATGAGAACGGAGTGTCTTAACACTAGGTAATCAAATTCCCTCTGTCTACCGTACTATGTGCAGAATACAGGTGTCCGGTGTCAGGTGTCAGGTGCATTTTAGAAGTGGTGATGTCCTTGTTTGTCAAGGAGATGGACTAACTATTCAAATGCCAGTGTTTGGGAAATAAAATAAATTTATTTTCTCAAAAAAAATATTTTTCTCTCAAAATGATTTTGGTGCCTGTACAAATTTATCGTATAAATGCTTCATAATATAGTTTTTTTTAAGTATAACTTAAATATACAGGTAGGATAAAATATTTACAAACTTCGATTTCGTCTCTTGGAATATTTCAAAAAGCACAAACACGTCATTGTTGCACCAAACCAGCGATATGTCACAAATTAGAATACCCGCAAAAACACTTCTAATTCAGTAATAACATGAAAATAGGATAAAGTGAAGTTTGCACAAACAAGCCGTGAGTTATGGCGACCGCTGCATTCGCGATAATCAAAAAATATGTTCCTTACTTCCATTAAATGTGGATTTGGTAACATTTCCGCAACCGCAAGCTTGGAACACTCAGCTCTGCAAATTGGGTTAGAGCTGGTGGTGAGTGGTGTGGTAGTGGGTCGACAGGCGACGGCGCCGAACGCGCGCGCGGACGTAAATCCCAATTTGCGCCTAGACATCGACGTGGGGTGTATAGTGTTGTAGAAGTACAGAAGTGGCGTTGGAGTACAAATATTATTTAAAATATATTTTAATAAGATTTAGCATTTTATAACATACCTACTAATGTCTTTCGAAGCGACGGTTGTAGGTTTGATTCTCACTCGGGTGAAAAAATTATAATTACATTTCCTCATCCTATGCAAAATATACTAATGAAGAAATATTTAAAATAACATTTTATTTCAGGTGCAAATGAGACCAAACTTGTTAGGATCCATTTGGCTTCTTCGTGATTATGTATGTCGGCGTTGGTGATCATTTATTTAAATATTGAGAATAAATTCATAATTAGTTAATTAATTACAAAAGATGTTTTAAGGAGTAAAATTAGAAATAACATTTAGAGTTAATAAAATGCTGTAAATATTGAGTTGATGTTGATAGTTTTGTATTTGTCAGTTTCCGGTGGCGCCACCTTGGGCTCGTCACCGTTGTCAACGTCATTGTTAATTTATAAAAGGCCGCGCGGGCGTTTTACGCTCAGTCGGATCGCCGCCCGCCGTCGAGTAAGCACCTCTGCGCACTCCAGCGGCACGAGTCCTATTCAGTACCGAGAAACTCTTCATTATTTCGTGTCGAAATTACCGTTGAGTTTCGCCAGCGACCCGTGGCGCCGCGTCGGACACCGACGCCCTCGCGTCTCATTCCAATCTCGCGATCGCGTTACGCGATCGATGACTGCCGCGTGCGGGCACTGACGCTAGCCAGCTTTTCATGAGCGGCCGCAGCGGCGCCCAGCGAGACCGCTCTTGCTCGCGCCCTCGTGCCGACCCCAGGTCAGAGTATGCCGACCGTAGAAGCCACCCCCCCGGCCCTGCACCCCGCAGGCCCCTCCAAGCCGAAGATTCACGACGGACACCGGAGGCACGCGATATTACCGCGTGCCCTCCCGACGCTCCGCCCACTTCCGCTGAGAGGATGACCGCCCCTTTTGTGACGACTCCGACACCGATGACACCGTTGCCGATGACACCGAAGCCGCAGCGACCCTCCAGGGCCGCCTCCAGGGAGATGCCGCAACCGCAGCGCTCCCCCTCCGCGCCACCCCGCGTCGAGGACGAGCTTTCGCCGCAGTCGCGCCTCAACTCGGACATGCTCGTTGTGTCCGAGTTGCAGAAGCGCGGAGCTCTTTCCCGGTCGCTCATGGTGCATATTGCTAAGTACCTGAACGACAAGGGAAAGGAGCTGGAATGCGCCGGCGCGGCTGCCGCCGCCGCCGACCCGCTGTTGGGCGTTCCACATCCGCCAACGCCCGTACGACGACCTCGGCCCTCTGACGATGCCGATGAGGAGGCCGCCAAGCGCGTGTGCGCGCAACCGCGCGCAGCTCCNAAGGAAGGCGCCGGGCTTGGACGGCGTCACTAACGGGGCGCTTCAACACCTGCCTATGAAGACCGTCGCAGCATTGGCCAGGCTCTTCAGCGCCATTCTGCGCCTGGGCTACTTCCCCCAGGCGTGGAAGGAGGGCCTGGTCGTCATGCTCCCCAAGGCCGGCAAGAACATCCGCCACGCCGACGCCTACCGGCCTATCACACTGCTGACTTCGTTAGCCAAACTGTTCGAGAAGCTTCTCCTGCCGCTTCTCCTGCAGCACCTCCATCCGCGGCAAGAACACTTCATACGAACCGGTCTGCACCGGAGAGAGCCTGGAGGACCACATCCGCCGGCTCGCGTCCAACGCGTTTCGCCGTGCGGATGTCTCGGACCACCTGCACCTACGCAGCATCGCGCCGTGGCATACGCGGCCCCGCGACGTGCGTCGCCTTCCGAGGGATCTCCTCCCTCCCCCTGAATCCGATCCCGAATCCGACTCCTGAGCTGCAACCTCGGTCGCTGGTCGCTTAAGCTGGGCCTCCCTCGGGGCGACCGAGGGTCTCACCCGGCTGAGCTTGACCGCCCAGGTGGCATTCAGCTCATCCTTCCCCTGACCTAATTCCCCCTCCTCTCCTTGTGCCCCTGTCACTCACGGCAGGCGCACTCTTATCCCCCTGGCTATATGCCTACCTACAGACGCTCCCATAGCAATGGGTGCAGAAAGAAGCCACGAACATAGGGCTAACGCCCTGCCTTCGTTTCCTGGCCTACGGGCCAGAAGTAAGAAATAAATTGTCTACGCTCAGTCGAGGCTCTGCCACAGCTCGGAGCACTACTCGTGCTCCACCGCTGGTTAACCTCGACTATTTTAATCATTAATGTTGTTAAGACCTATTTGTAATTATACTGGACTAGAGCAGTGAAAGGCGAGTGTTGTTATATCGGAAAGGGATCCCTTAAGCCTACTCCTGGGGTCACAAGTCCCAGGCGCTGCTCCAAGCCATCATTTAAAGAATAAGATAATGTTGTTATTATTTTCCTTGTAATTTACTATGTTTCCAGTTATTGTTTGGTTTATTTATTTGTTTTAGATTTACCTATTTATTTAATTTAGTATTTCGAGTAGAACCATAGGCCAGGACATGGTCGGAGGTTCTACTCGTTTATTTTTAATATCTATTACGCCCTTTAAATCCGACATGTATGAAGTTAATATTTTTATTTCGATGGTAATTCTATGATGTAAAATAATATTTAATAACGTTCCCATATTTTGCAAGGAAAATAGAGACAATCTTAAGTCAATCTTACCGAATAGGTATGCGTGAGAAATAAAATTACATTAAAAAATAAAAATAATACTTTGATAGTAGCTTCACGCTTTTTCTTTTAAAACATTACATTCACTCGAATGGAAATGGTACCTACGACTGTCTGCTTACAGTCGGATATTGTGCTTTTGCGCCGCGACGGCCTCTTATAACAAAATTACTTTAAATCAATACTTTACAATTAAAAATTATAATAATACTGGCATAAAAGGAGATATTATTTGAAGAAGTCAATAAAGCATAGTACAGAACTTATGATAATAGTAATATAGTATAGTACTTTTTCATCTCTTTCATAGCTGTAGAATAACACTTTAAAATATATAAAAAGAATGAGGAATGGTAATAGGTATGAAATAATGCTTCAAAGTTCGTAACAGTAAAGTTTTACGTATATAAATACACTAGTTTTTGTCTTATTAAAAACAACCAAGTAGTTATGATTTTACAGGCATTTGAAGTTTGCAAAAAATTCAAATGCCGCAACAGTCCTGCGACCGGCGGTGACGTCACTGGTCTTACAACTCGGTCTTCTTACAAGTCGCCGGTGATAGTTAGGAGATCTCGTGCAGTACTTTGTTTGTTTGTTACTTGCCTGTGCTAAAATGTTAATCCAATTAATTAAAATGTATGAGGGATTCGAAAAAGGGCAATCGGATAATCTACCCGTAATAGATGGATTTATGGTTGCCAATTATTTATCGAATAATAGTGATTTCATCGCCGCAGAAATGCAAGGAGTAAAAATGCGAAGATAAGTTTTGTTGTCTAACTAATAATATTATGTCAATTTGGGGTATACATAATAATATGTTATGTTATTTTATTTGAAATTATTAATTTAAAACTGTAATGTAACCTAACTTAACTAGTTTCATATTGTAGATAACGCTATTTGCGTTAAAAGTACCAAACCTTTTATTCAAGTTCAAAGTAGTAAGATTTTTTTATAAGTGAAAATAATATAAATAAATAAATACATGCAGTAAGTTGAGCAGATGTACAATTTTTTTAATTTTTTTCTTTAATGTAAATTTTTAATATTTTTATGTATGTATATCTGAATAATATTTTTATTGTGATTATTGTAGATCGACAAGAGAGTTATGGTCATGATGCTATTGCGTACGTATAAGTTAAAAGAGTAGGTTATGTATGTATTGCCAAATGTAGATTACAGCAGAACACTGCGCACGTATGAAATATTATTGCACCCTAGAATGCAATGAAAAGAACCAATAAGTTTATACGTAATTTGCGAAGATTGTGCCGCCAGCAGAGGCGACCGTAAACATACCATGGCATGGCCATGGCTACATCGTCGAAGCGACCAGTCTTCAACAACTGCAACCAAGTCTTCTTTCTCTTGGCATTAATCCTGGCGTACTTTACACGATCTGTAACGCTCTGAGTGGTTCGACCATTGGCACTCATGTCCTGCATCACGACATCCAAATACCGCTTCATTAGGCGTTCGGAGGTGTAGCTCCATGGACAGGACAGACATAGCAAGGCACTTGAATCCGACATAGTTCCTAGGCGGTCGCAGACCACACCAGTAACCTCCCACCATTTGGCCCAGGCAGCGCTTATCCAGCCATGGACATCGTGATCGATGCCTCCAGACTCGTGCATAACGGATCCAAGGTACTTGAAGGGACAGTGCTCGAGTCCGAGCTCCCGCAGACTGTGTATTCAGTCTTTGACACATTTAGTTTAAGACCGCCGTTATCAAACGCACCCTTCCAGAGGTTCACTTTACGCTCCAGCATTAGTTAAATGCGCAATGCGCATGCGAATAGCGCAATGTCGTCGGCATACATCATCAGCTATGGAAACTGGTCGTGGATGTGAGCCGAGACAGTATCGACAGCCGCAGATCTAATGCAGTGCTCTCCTTTTTTTACTGTATGCCTCCATCAAAGTTCTGAGTAGTCTCTCCATTAAAGTACTGATTAAGTTTGTGGTAACGCCCAAGCCAAACCAAGTGTTGTTGGAAAAAAATCAAGCTTTCTGGTATCGATACTACAATAAAAATAATCAAAGCTAAAGATTTTGGTACAAC
>JAAIXI010000228.1:8086706-8257915 GCA_013403645.1 Heliconius nattereri | reverse complement strand
AATATACCTGATTCGGATTTAATCCGGTTATTTCTAAGGTTGCTATTTTTTCACTCACTTTATTATTAAAAATATTAATTTTATTTTCAGTAATTGGTCTTATTGATATTTGTTTACGTTCTGCGACTGTTTTATCTATAACCGAAAACATTTGACCACAATGATCCGAGCTTAGATTAGTAATAATTTGTTTTTCTACAGTCTCACAATGACAAAAAACATTATCTATACAAGTAGCGGACGTATTCGTGATACGAGTAGGTTCAGAGAAAATATTAAACAAATTAAAAGATTTAAATAAGTTTAGAAGACGAAGGCTTAGTGATGTCACCTGTAGTATATCTATATTAAAGTTTCCGCATACTATAGATACTAAAGATTTACTATTGGAAGTCAAATTATTAAGAACATCCTCCATTTTCTCTTCAAATACTTCAAAACTACCTGAGGGGGGTCGATACACGCATACTATAATATGTCTATTAAATTCAACGCAGGACAGTTCAATAGAGCGTTCGTCAGAGAGAGCTACTATATCTGGTCGCGATTTACAACGTATATCATTTCTTATTAATATAAGCGAGCCGCCGCGGATGGCCTTCTCTCTAACGAACGAGCTTGACAATTTAAAATTTTCAATATTTACTATCTTACATTTCGAGATCCAGTGCTCAGTTATACACATTATATGAATATTGAATTTTTTTAGAAATAATTCTAGTTTCAATTCTTTGCCTCCTAGGCCTTGCATATTCTAATGTGCAATGTTAAATTTAACTGACCTAGGCATTGTCTTATTGTCTAGTTTAAATTGGAACTTACATCATTGTACTTTACAGAAGTACTATTAGTACATTCTATTTCTTTCGTTATACCATGTACAACGGGGTTTTGTATATTATATGCTACTGAAGTAGCAATTTGTTTCTTAAATATAATGGTAGATACAGTGTATCTTCTGTCAACTTACAGCTATTATAAATAAATTTATTTAAATCTAAATAAAAAAAATGCGTCATAAAAGGACAATATCTCAAAAACTAATAGACGTATGAAAATAATTCTTTCTCACGTATTTTTTATTTTTAAAAGACAATACGATGAGCTAGAATTTAGCCTTAGTGATTATTCTCCATTATGTATTTATATTCTATTCTATAAGTTCATAACTCTATGCTATCGGCTTTTAACGCTTCCGGCCACTTAGAAAACTCGAGGCTTACAATATTGCTAATCGTAGATTTTCACCATAGTAGAGGGGAAAAGGGGAGAAAGGGAGGGATTTCTCCGAAGTACTGTGCGCGAGCTTCTTAAATTGTGCCAATATTTTTTAAATGTTACACATTCTTCAAATGATTTATTTAAAATTTTAAGAGCATGAAGCATTCAGGCCATCGACGATCGACGGTTGTAGATTCGATCCTCACTTAGCTAACTAACTAAAAGGCCGGTGTTGAGTTTTACCACTCAACACGCAATGCCTCGAAAAATTCGGTGAAAAATGGGGAACGAAGTGTCATAACACTAGGGTCCCCTACCTTGCTATATGCGGGGTACAGCATAAAGCAGATTTAAGACCATGAATTTTATGTACCAGTAGTATTCAGCGTCTGACTGCACGGTCGTTGGTTCGATTTCTACTCAGAGGAAATTATTATTTTACCCTACATCCAATGAAAATTTATTTTACTCTCCAAATAAAAACATTTCATAACGAGTAAAATAAATATAATAATAGCAATAAAAATATTACATTTTAATCATTAATCATAAAATATAAAAAGTAATCTCCCCGGCGGGGAATCGAACCCCGGTCTCCCGCGTGACAGGCGGGGATACTTACCACTATACTACCGAGGATAGTGACAATTATTGTGCAAATTTGCTTCAGGTGTAATAATTTTTTTATTAATACCTATTAATTTCAAAGAAAATATTATCATAACATTTTAAAATTGATATAATCTAAAATAAAGTTATTATATTAACAGATATAATATACGTTATACAAACATATAAGCTGTTTGGAATAAACACAAGTATCACTCCATTCGATAGTTGCCCGATAAGAAAATATAATATTAATAGGAAAGAAACCCGTATGATTGAGTTTACACTCCATTTTTAATTATCTGCCAGAAATTGTGTCTGTGTCTTGAGAGGCGGATCTCAACTCCGTGCCATGTTTTGTCAGGACAAAGAAATTAAAATAGCGTTTACTATTTAATCTCCCCGTGTAGGAATGGCTCTGTAATTTCAACCATAATAATATCACGCATTCATAGGACAAATTTCAATTCTATGCATTATTTGCATAATTTCCTTAAATATTACTTACACGTATAAAATAACAACCACACTATACAATAGAAAAAGGTCGTCAATTGCATTCCCGCTTGAAGCAATTATCCTAATTGACTGTGTAAAAGGGTGCGATTCATACGCGTCTGTGAAGGGTCCCTAACTAAGGGTGCTATAGGGACCCTTTTGACTATTTATTATAATACTATTAATAAATTGACCTCCATTTAAACTCTGATTACGAAATTCTGTTTCCGTTAAGCAAAGCGTTTTGAGTTGTGTCATCATGGAACGTCGTTAACGAACTGGCGACCACCGCAACGTGACCGAGGTACATTAACACTATTGAACTATACTTAAGCGAACAAACAGACGATAAACTGTAGATTTCGGGACGAATGCTCCGTAATTACGGGTCTTGGGAGTGTTGAGGAAGTTATTCTTGCTAATTACTTTGGTGTTTACAAGGAAATTGGATTTTAATGTTATGTTTCTTATTCTTTATTATATGTTTTATTTATTTTTATTACTATGTATCTGGGTAGGACGAGGGAACTCTATGACGCGTTTCTTTTTTCAACCAGTGCCAGAAAATGAAAATATTTAGATAATAGTTTACACTCGGATACTATCCCACACCACTACGATGGCCTCTAATATATTTTGTATCTATTATTTGTTTTTAATATAATTCCTGTATTTTTGCAGGGAGATTGTATGCTTGCGATTGAAATTCCATTAAGAGAAATGTGTGTGTGTATTTTAGCTCTAGATACAGTGTCTAAGTGAACAACGGAAGATAGGTGAAGGTAACAAATAGTCCATATTTTTAATATAGATAGTTTTTCTAGGACACATAGTAGATACCTACGGGGTTCCGTAGCAGTGCCCAGAGAGCAATGTTGTAAAATAGTTCAAGAGATATATTAACATCTCATTTAAGGCGATATTATTAAATCAAAATTTTGTTAAAAACTTCCTCTCCCCTAAACAATAAATAACAAAAATCCAATAACCGAATAAAGCGCTAACATTACACAAATATAACCTAAGTCTTTTTTCTTCCAGCACCTACCATATTTATGAATATATAAATTTTCCATAAATAAAAATACTTTTGTAAGTTTTTTAATACACGTTAAGTTTCTTCCAAGAGCAAGAGGCGACAGGGGGGGGGATCTACCTCTTGTATATAATATTTATTGTTTTTCATTAACCAATACCTGCGATTGTAACTTGTGCTGCGATCATTTGCTACTACGATATAAAAGCTGGCTTTCAGCACCTGTACAATAGTGATGGAGAACTGACTAATCGATTTTTGTTTTTTTTTTAATCTGTCACGTAGTCAACAATGCCCCTGTGGCGCAGTGGCTTGTGGGTTGGATCTTCAATCTATATTTTTATTTATCTGCAAAACACATAGATTGAAATAGTTTAAATATAATTATGACATAGTAGACATGGTCTTCTAATTTGGGCAAAACGTGGAGAACAGAGTGCACTGGGTTTTCTCTGTTCACCTTGCAATGCGTGAAACCGTAAAAAATAATAAAAAATAAAATAATAAACCGTAAAATAAAACGACAATATCGACAAATATGGTGTCGGACCACTCAAAGTCCGCGGTGTCCATTCGTTAATTGTGCAAGTTTTCCAATACCGTAGCACCTGCGTCCCCGAGGGTACCTACCGGGGGTACCTATATCAACATCGAGGTAACCTGACTGTTTATTGTTTCGACAACTCATAGTTAGAAATAAATGTGAATTATGCTTTATGTTTGTTGATTTTGAAGATTTTTTCCCCTTTAGTATAATTATGGCGGGATGGGTGAGGAAAATTAGTGTTAAGATGCACCTAGGCGGAGTGGCACAACGTGTGACTGTCAACACGGCGGTTGGGCACTTTAGGGAAATAATTACATATTTTCGCCCCAACCATAAACAAATGCAATCTAAAATTTAAATATATAACATAAATAATAAATCTAGAAAAAACTTGTTTATAGTATAACTTCCAATTCAAGGCACATCTAAATCCATTTCATTACCGATGTTACCGAGTTTAATCGGGTGGAACAATTTCATTTGATATTATAACTCAATAATGTTGGTAATGTCGTTAAAGCCCTCCCCCTCTGCCCTCAGCCCTCAGCCCTCCGAGAGGGACCAGTCAGTTTTGACTCCCAACTCCTGACTAAGTGACGGTATCTCGATGTAATTAAAAATTAATAGAATAGAAACTATAATAGCTTTCACTTATTTATGTTTTAATGGAATTGTTTTGTAATTGTGTTTGTTTTTAATGTAGTTATGTTATTATAGCTGTAAGTATTTTGGATGATTCAATGTAAAAATCGTGGCATATCGTCCGATTGCAAGCCTGACGTTTGTGGGTTCGATTCCCACTTGTAGGGAAGGGTCATTAGTGAACGTTACAATGAAGTGGTCGATAAAGAGTCCACCTGAAGTAAAGGAAAAATATTCAACCTATAGTTTTTTTAATTTACTGAAATTAAAACAACATCGTTTGCTTCTTGTACTTTTTTATAAGTACTGTGGTAAAACGAAACAATTATCTTGCTCTATATGTTTACAGTTTAATAGATAAAATAATTGAATAAAACGTTTAAAAAGCGTTAACATCGATTTTGTACCCAGATTATTACTTAAATACTATGTTTACATGTATCACACTAAAACAGCTCTTTTCGTTGATTATAATTTATATCATGAGAGTCACCATGTTGATGACCATAATTTATTATAGATATTACGTGTGAAATATTCTTTAACGTTATTTCAAAATTTCTGTAAACGTTAAAAGTATCATCACCAATTTCATCATTCAACAGCACGTCCTCTCCGTTTCACAGCTGAAATTCATCTGAGCGCAACAAAAACACGCGGGTAACTCTACAGGGGAGGGCGGGGTTTATTCACAAATCTTACCAATCATAGCAAGGAATTATAGTCTATCTCGCTCGCACATTTTGTGTCTCTCTCTAATACGTAGATTGGCGTAGTCGATTCCTCATATCTGTGAAGTTGATATTTTTTTATTTTTAAAAGTTTTAGCGCTGGCGTCTACTGTATTGTTTTGTATTGAAAAATATTAACATGTATGGAATTTTATATTTTAGGTTTGTAATGTGTTTTAAAGTAGCTTCGTACTTTTTTTTATAACTAAGTATATTTTTTATAGTGTGTGTATAACATAAGGTTTGGGATACGAATTTAGTTTTGAGGAATGGTTAATATTTAATGTTACGTAATGTTTTTTTTTTTTTATTTTAAGTATCATATTATATTCCTCTAAATAAGCAATATTTTTTCGTGACTAAGTAGACTATTAGTTAATGTGACACATAGTTTTTTAAATTGCTAGAATATTTGTAAATAAATATTTATCATTTTATCGTTAAACATAAATCCTTACATGAAATATACTAAAAATATTTCATATTCCTTATTTAAATAATAAACCCACAAAAAACCGAGTGTATTTCTTATTAGTGTCCTAAGAACATTGCATAGTGACTAATAACTTTAGTATTTCCGAATCAGAAAAAACACCTTCAATATTTCAAATCTCTAAAAATATTTTTACATGATAAGAGTCAAATATTAATTGAGTCTCGTATATTTATTAGTTGTTTTAAAAAAATCGAATTCATTTTATAATTTATGAAAAAATATATGTGCCTGTGCCTAGCAAGTGTTGTGCCCGCGACCAAGGAGCATCAATATTATATTTAAATTTAAAATAAGAAAAATAAAATTATAATCGTGCTTGTTTAAATTTTTATCCGGGTGATACAAAGAGGACATATATATATAAATATATACATATATAAAAAAGGTCCTCATAGAAATGCATTGTATTCCGCTCACACTTGGCCGATTTACTGGCAACTGTGACGATAACCTTTCTTGAAGCTGGATCCATCCCTTGTCACTAGTTCCTCTACGTAAAATCTGATGGACATATTTAAAATACGATTTCTTGATTCATAGTGGTAAAAATGATTGTAAAGTTGACAGTAACCCAAACGTAGAGTAGTACATAGAGCTAAGTTAAAAGGAGTCACATCACGTATAATATATTTAAAACGTATAAAATATGTCTCATTCTCATACATTATAATTCGTGAAACCAGAGCTTGACGTACTTACAGACTGATTTAAAATAGTAAAAATACACCTTTAGAACTCATGGTTCCTACATGTACAGAATAAAAGTTAAATGCTGCAATAAAGAAAAATATTCTCGGGATATATAATTTTATACATCCTTTACTGTAACAACCACTATTGTCAAATTTCTGCAAAAAAATGTATTTTGTATTTCAATAATTATATCACGTTAAATGTCCATGTATAGCATGTCCGGTGCAACTGCCCCAGCGGCCCCCCGCCACCCCTCGTCGCTCAGTCCCGCGGCCGCACACTTCCGGCACAACAATACCTGTCGGCTCCATTGACTCCACTTTGTAAAGCCACTCGTGTCCTTGTCCAGTTGTGAGCTTTCAAAACATTTACGCATTGTACTCTTACATATTTGCTGTAGAAAAAACGTTTATTTCTTTTCTTTTTGGGAGAGATTCTATTTTGTGAGATGATCAGTGACTCTGCTTTCGTTTTAGGTAATGAACCAAAAGATCGTCTTACCAGACTAACGAAGAACATATTACATACTTTTATAATATTTCTGTTAGTGAAACTGAAACCAAAACAACACAACTGTAATACAGCCAATAAATATATTTTTTTCACTGTTAAAAAAAAATACGTACAAAAGAAAAACAAAGATATCTCGCCGAACTATTTAAATAAATTTTAATTAAATACTTTACACGTTTCATTGATAGTAGGTATAATATATTTTTTAAATGATACGTGTAATGACAACAAAGTAAATACTCCACGGTTGTATTAAATTTCCAATTAGATAAATATAATTACATTTCACGCTCAAATTATATTCTTTAGATACTTTTATAGAAACCACCCTTAGCATTTACAATATAAATTAATACTGATTAATCCTATTTCAATGGTTTTGTTATCTTTATTTACGCCGCCATTTTTGTATGGGGAGTATGTTTTTTAATTTTGGTTTATATCACCCATTAAGGGATTAAGAGGGGCTTAAAATCGACTCTATTATTGTAACATTCTTTATATCGCCTTTGCGATGTGAGACGGATGTGGTCATACTTTTTAATTTGATATCAGAGCTTGGATAGTGTCTGTTCTGCTTCGTAATTTATTTATTTTATGTAGAGTAATGTAGAGCGGTTTTAAACTAAAATAAGGCAAATTTACATATATTTTTTTGTCAATGAGACCCGAAATGAGCATATTACTATATTCTAATACCTCACGATTTAGATGCAATAAAAAAATATACATTAACATAATAGTGGTTTCTTTATTATATATAACTTTAAATTTGAATGAATGCGTCACACTAATTGCTAATAATCAGTTGTAAAATGGAAATTCTCACAATCACAAAGGTGCAAAATGCAATAAAAGCATCAACAACGCTCGTTTCTGCGCTCTCAGCCCTGCTGAGCAGATGTAGAGCTAATGCTCTGGGTGTTTTATTTCCACGCATCGAGTGTCAATTAATAAAATATTTGTCACATAAATTATCACGACAAATAGATCCTTCCGGTATTTAGCGAGGACCATAAAATAAACTGCTCTATTCACTTCGGGACTTATTATTCCGTACAATAGTACGTAGCGGGGGCCGGGGAGGGGAGGGGGCAGCTACGGGCCGGGACGGGGGGGAGGGGCGCACCGCAAAAACTGCACCCGACTTAATTATAAAGAGACAAGAAGCGCCATTAAATAGCGATTCGTTAAATCTACGCTCTCGTGTTAACACTACGTATCCTTCATCCCGCTCTGACGTATGCGGGCTAGAGCGGGAAGGGGACAGTTTGTGCGCACGTCTGCGAGGAGGCGGGGTCCGGATATAAGGTTTAGATTGACTGGGCGTTCTCTATTCAACGTTTTTTTGTTTGGTCCCGGCTTTTGAAGCTTTTCATTTGGTGTCGGTCCGCGCGCGCGGTCACACGCCTGCCGCGACCACTGCTCCTCGAGCTGATAACTGATATGTGCGTGTGTATCTCAAGCTAAATCACTTATTGTGTATAGACTATGTTTTAGAATATCCATTTTGTCTGTGAGTGAACTTTAAGTATGTCGGAACTTCGTGGTTCTCCACCTCTATCTCGGGCTTTGGAAGGAGGATTTGGAGCTCCCTTGGCAGCTCTGAGTTCATTGGCAGAGGCACCTCCTCCAGCTCCCAACCCTCACGGGATTGACCACATACTGTCCCGTCCGTCAGTTGGATCTCACATGGGAACTGGTCTGCTTACCCCGAGGTTGTCACTTGCAGCAGCGGCGGCGGGCATGGCCCATTATTTGCAACATAAACCACTCTACTGGCCTGGCTTCCAAGGCTTAGTTTCTAACCCCATGGCGTGGAGGGAACGATTGCAATCAAGTAAGTAGCTGTTATTGATCTACGAACAAATATTGGTTCTTAGAATGCGCATAGAAAAGACATCAACGAAATCTGTATTAGATATCTGGAGGACTATAATTGTTTGCGATATATGTGTGTCCGCATACATATTGTTTGATGTAATAGTTATTAGTTATTTACTATTATTTAGTGAGAAGGAATTGAACTTTCACATAAAATCCCATTAAGTAATTAATAATTCAAACTTTTGAAGAATACCTACACAGTCACTATAATATTAATCCTTTCGAATATTATAATATCCTTTTGCATATTTGAAATTGTTTTAAAAGTGAATAGTGATATTTTTAGCTCATTACATTTAATTAAAAATATTTCCTATAATAAACCGTCTTACCTGTTCTTATTAATAATTTTGTTACAATTTAAATTTACTTAATCCTCCTAATGGTTATTATAATGAAATGTATGTTATTAGAACTAGTCTATTTGATGTTTTATTAGGTCAATCAATACTTCTGAATCTCTAGTAATATCACTATAAATATTAAAAGTCTACTTACTTAATATTTAAAGTTGAAGTTGAATCGCTAAATTATAATATTTATTATTTATATTAAACTAATGTCCTCGTATTATAAAATGGTGTCATAATAAATTATATTATAATAATTTTTTCTATTATTATGAGCGTCGTTCATGTTACAAATATCTTCGTAAAATACATAAGTATACTTAAAAGTTCTATTATAATAAAATATGATTTTCTAATTTTGTATTTTATAGATGAATACAGAATAAAATTGTGTTTCTTGTGTTTTTAAAATAGAAAAGCTTTTTTATATCCCATCCTATATAGGTATAGCCCTTCTAAATGGAAGATTAGAGTTCAATATATTATTATATATTTTATATAGCTTTTGAAAATAAAGTTTCAAAATAACAAAAGAAGCTAAAGGCACTATATATGACCGTCGTTGTTATCCGTCGGCCGAGTTTAATGTTCGCACGTCGCGTCGCGTCGGGAACTATACATACCTATTATATAAAATAATGTATTATTCTATATACAATTTATACCTTTATATTATTGTAAAATATGTTAAGTATAATTGTTATATGTTATTCTATATAATCATTACAATTTATATACACGACGATTCAAGTGCTTGTAAAAGTCTATTAGAATAAGAAATATTTTTAATTTGAATTTAAACTTAAAACTTTAACACTAGGTTTACTATGCGTATAAAATATGAAGTTGCTTTACTTTTTTTATAATTATGAGTATACCATAACTAGTTATATTAGTAGTATTTTAATAAAGTCAATATATAAAATAAGTAGTTACTATGAAAGAAGGTAAGCTCTTTTAATAATGAAACGTGCCAATCTGGATTATTTATCATTAATAAATTAACAGTATTTTCTGAAACATGCCACTGCCGATATAGATTTTTGTTTCAGTATATGCATATGCATAGGTAGATGTCAGAATATAATATTGGATTTTTAGTTTTTAGTACAGACTTCATTAAAAATTAACAATAAAATTTTTATATTTGTATAATTTTGAAAAACGTTTTAATAGTAGAGTTTTATCACTCTTTTAGTATCTTTATTACATAAAATTTTGTAATTTGGTGAAAAAACAATTTTTACTAGAGTAGAGTACATAAGTATCAATGAATATTAATAAAAAAATATTAGTATAGTTACTAGCTTTTGTATAAGAAAATAACATAAAAAATCGTGTTAAGTATATAACATATTATTAACATTTTGAATCGAACTAAAATAGTTAAGTCCCCATCAAAACTTAAGAAGCCTGAAGGTGAAAAATTATTTTAAGCTCAAATATCATTAAACACAATAGTAATGTTAAAACTTCATACTTTTTTATTAAGTTAGAGTACCTAACTGTGGCCTTAACGTCAGTTTAATAATACATATCTACACGTAAATAAGATGAAATGATGAATTCGTGAGGTTCAAAATTTTACTGAGTCAAAAATGGACGTATTGGCTTCGACTCGCGGTGAACAACGCAGCGTTGAGCTCTGCCAATATTCAGCAGCAGTAGCGGACAAAATGTCTTGAAATTTAGGCGGAAAGCATATAAAAGTATAATAAAAGATCTATACTATTGCTTGGTTCAACTTGGTAATTACAGGAACTATTGGTATGAATCAAAAAATATTTGTCCTTTAGTCCATTTATTGAGGAAGGTCTTAGTCTAGTAGTTTTATATTACATTACATAATTGATTTGAACCTTCCTGCGATGAGAATTGCCTCAGACACTTGGAATGTGTCATGACACACAACCATGAAATATTTCCATTTGATCAAGCGACGATAACTTCCCGCACATTGCTGGCGAGGCAGAGGGAACCTGGAAACCAAATATTAAGACACTCCCACAATCTGTCGCGCTTACAGTCGCACGTTTGTGTCCCCAAGTGCTGCCATGAAGGCGTGAAGCCTTCGTTTCCTTTTTCCGTTTTTGACCTGCCTCTGTAACTAGCTCTAACTTAATATTATTAAGAAATAAAAATGATATAATAATTTCATTTACACACACAAATAGGGTCACGGGTCTGACTGGACGCGCGCCAACGAGCGACGCCGCGTTATTAATAATGTAAATGCGTTTAGAAACAGCCATAAGATACTAGATGGACGAAAATGTAGCAAAAAATATTATATGTTTTTTTTTTCAGCTTCACGCTGTATCCCTTATGTAATAGGATAAGCCGAGGGAGCTTAGTCTTAATATACTCCACTCCTCACTTTCCGCCGGACTTTGGAGGAATTGCGTGTTGAGTGGCGGAACTCAACGCCACACTTTGCCTCGACACTAAAGCGAAAAATTGAAAATATTAAATATTTCATTTCATTTTTCTGAATAGGATTCGAACTCACAATTCTAATATGTACAATTGCACCGCGACGGCTTTACTTATTTGGTGTAATATTTTTTAATTTCCAATTAGCTGCACGCTACATATAGCATATTAGCACAGTAGAATATCTTTTGTATATAATATGTAAAAATGTATGTCTAATATAGGTGTATAATAGTTGTAAAGTAACAAAATTGCAAAAAAAATGTCTTTTAAATAGGAAGAATCTGTGCACATATATTACTGTGCAAAAATAAACATTAATGTTTTAAATGCTAAAGCTAAGAATTAAAATGTATACGTGATAGTTGAAGGTTCCAATTCTTTCGGGGGTTTCTATATAAGTTTTTATTTTCATTTACATTCAACAATAAAAATCATACAAGTCTAGTTTTAACCCAACAATAATATTAAAAAACTCAACAAACTCAAAGTAGTTATAAGTAATACTATAATTAGAATCAGTATAGAATATGAATCCCTAACACCCATGGTGACCGTCGCCGCCACTGCGCCACATGTACTCGTAGGTAATATAAGCTTTTCTAATTAATATCTATGAAGCTTATCGGCATATTACAATATTACAGCCGTAATGCGTGTAGTCTCTCCTAATCTCCCCACTCGAGATATAGTTAATTGCGTCGCGGAATAATACCTTATCAGTTATCAGTTCGATTCCCGCGTCGCGGCGGGCTAATAGGACAGGTGTTTTGTATGTTTGTTGTGTTATTGATTTTTTTCAATAAATATTTATTGCTGGGGAATATTGGCTTCCTTCCTTGACCCTAGTATTAAGACACTCCGTACTTATTTTGCGTCAAATTTTCAGTACGTTGCGTGTTGAGTAGCAGAACTCAACGCCACGCTTTGTCTTGCTTCCAGAGTGAGAAAATGAAAATGATTCCTTCTCCTGAATGCGAATGAAACCTACAAGCATCGCATTGTCAGTCACAGTCTGTTAAGATTCGTTGTTTTTATTATTAATAATTATTAATATAATACTGAAACTCTATATTCTCCTTTCAATATGATATGTACCCAATTTACACTTGTTGGTAGGTGAGTTGTGTATCTTTTTCATTTACATTAACACGTTTTAATTAACTCGTCTATTTATGTATCTAGAGCAAATTTTATATGAAAACAAATGTTTGTTACTATATAAAAACGGCGTTGAGTTACGCAATTTAACATGCATTACATTTAAAAATAGTGGTGCGTGGGGAACGGAATTTACTTTGGCTATCTTGCTAATATATGTTAGAAAAAACTAAAGAGGCCTAATATACATGAAAAGCCAGCCATTACAGCTAGTCAATGAACCATTTCCACGCAACAATAGGAAATTTAATTAGCTTTATAAAAGCTTACAGTCACGTTTGATAACAAGATTGTGAGCTCCATCGCACGCAATACACTGATAACAGATATCTGTTATCACACAATAATGTTCTAATATTATATTTCATTATATACATAATATGTAGGTTTATCTTAATTTGTTAAAGGATTCGGGTTTATGACACTATAGCTACCGCCTTATCGCTTATGTTGGTATTTATCACTATGTATAGAGGTGTTTTGAATTAATTAAAACATTATAATATACTTTTATTTGATACTTGTGGCCTCCACCTGGCTTCGACCGCCACAGGTAAATACCGCAATTAAAACGGTTAAATCGTTTCTGTAATTATTGTGAACGTTCAGACAAACAGACAAAAATTTTAAAAATCATATTTTGGAATCTATTTCATTAATAAAGGCTCCTAATATTTTCCTTTTTATATATTTTCCATATACAGACACCGATCCTATTTATTGAAAAAATCACATAATTATGAAAACTGAAAAATTTGAATATAAAAACAAATCTATTCATTTCCATATAATATTCAAAGATAATAAAAATTTTATGAAATGATACTTGAAACAGAAACGAACGTATAATAACGTTGGACAATCTGTGATCCTGTAACAGCGCTCTCGTAACGGCGCCCTCGTAACGGCGCTCCCGTAACGGCGCTGAAGGAAACATTTGATGTTTATTAAAATCACAAAACCTTCACAGACCATTTTATTGGGAGCCCTGTCGTCCACTCTAAGCGAAAGCTTCCTATAGCTTTATGAGAATCATTTAATGTAATTTTTTACAACAGTAGGCATGGGGAACTCGGGAACGTAGTTTTCAAGTAGTAAGTTCATTGGTATAGGCATTTTCGTTTCAAGTTGCGTATTGAGTGGCGGAATTCAACAAATTCTTACATTTTATGATTATTATATAATGACATTTAAAATTGAATTATTTCATTTAAAGTTATAAAAGCAGACAATAGTTTATTTTATATTTTATCAAACATGACTTTATATTAATTACCATGAAAATATCGTATATCCCATTTATTTTTCATTTTGACTATATGAATAAACATTATTAATTTCCTAACTCTGCTCTTCTGCTTAAAATGATCTAAAAGAACACTTATCAGTAAACTTATTTATTATGGGGACATCTAAGCATCTAAGTTCAACTCCAGCTTAAGCACATGTAACAGTAAAGACTTTTAGCTTTTTAAATAGATAAAGAACTACTTACATTTGCTCTTTTATGTGTTTAATAACATACTAACAAATTACTTAGTGCAGTTTAGAATTAAACGACTGCTAATTAAAAATACAAACAAATTTACTTTTTTGTAAGTATCAGATGTAGTAGTATTATACATTTAGTTGACGATACAGTTAAAATGTCTGACTCTACATATTTCCGCATATCCCAGCTTAGAGTGTATGTAGATTTTATTCCGTCGGGTCGGATATTAATTAGTGCTGGGGGCGGGCTGGGGGCTGCGGTCGTCGTTTGGATGAAGTGGGACACATTTTTTTAATTACCCGACCCAGCCCCCAACCCCCCACTCTCCCCTCAGCAGCATATGTCCTGCACTGCACGTTGAGCTCGTATGCTCTGTTGGAGGGTGAATTTTGACGGGCAATTTGGCTCTAGAACTTTTATGTGGATAGAAAAAATTGATATAGATATTCAATTGATAGTAGAGAAAAAGAAGGCTGTGTTTAAAGTTTTATTGACAATGACCTAATATAGTACATATTTGATGCCAGGGAACGGGATAACTGTGGCTTGGAAGTATGTTTTTTTTATTTTCACATTGTGGTAACAATACGAAATACGGAATTGAGTTCCGTCGTTCAACACTTTTTCACAAAAACTTGGCGAAAACTCTACTTATTCTACTATATATTCTATATAATATACATCGTGAACCTTAAAAAAAATGTTACATAGAGGCTATAATATTTTTAAATAATATCATTCTCTAGAAGTCTAGAGTGAGATTTGAATTTACAAGTCAAATATTTGTATACATGTTATGTATGATAATATCAATGAAAGTTCAAGTTTATAGATTATTTATTAATAACACATTATTTACTTGATATGACTTGCCAGCAGGCAAGGCTAAGGCAAGGATAGCAATCCTTCCGACACATTCCGTTTTCTACTTTCCACTAAATTTTTGAGGCATTTCCTATTGATTGCGGAAGTCAACGCCGTGCTTTACGTCAAATCAGAGCAAAGAAATGATGAATTCATTGAGTTCATTCCTCAGGTGGGAATCGAAGCCCCAAGCTATCGCGCTTACAGTCACACTTTGTGTCGCTGGGCCATGACTGGTCTCAAAGTTCATATCTATTTTCAATTAATTAATTAAAATAAAACTGTCACAAAAGCTTCATCTCGACTTTTCAAATGTAAGTATTTAAAGTTATTTAACAGTAGTAACACAAGTGTTTCAATGGGGTGTCTGATTGTTCGCAATAAATATTATAATTAAATCGCTCCCACAGCGCCGCGCCACACCTCAGGGAACCCGGGGATGGTCCGCCCCCAGTGGTAGATACTCTGTTTGAAAACTTGGATTATTAGATGATTTGATAAAATTATTGATATTTATGTGTTTTTTATTTGTTTTTGTAATAGTTTTTTATTAAAAAAAACATATAAAAGAACAAGAATATAATATGCCGTTATACAGTATTTGAGAAACCTCTGCACTTTATTTTAAGCTGTGAACCTGTGTAAGTCAAGTCTGAGTAGAATAGAATTTAAACATGCTTATTTTTACTGATCAACTAAATTAAATATTGATAATTGTGATAGATGATTATCTGTTTCAATTCTACGTGATTAGCTTTGGGGAACAGAGTGGAGAACGGAATGGATCGAAATGTCTTAACATTAGGTTCCCAGATAATGTGAAGCTAAAAAAAAAGTATCAATATAATTTATATTGATTAGAGAGCCATTAGAAATAATGTATTTATTTGTTAAATTATTTTTTGATAAATTATTACACTTCTTTAATTGAATTTTCAGTTTCAATATTATAACTTGTACTATTTTCCTATTGTGCAATTAAAACAATGATTCATAGCAGCAGCTCTCTATGTAACACCCAGCTACATTCAAAAGTTTGGAATAATAAACATGTTGTCACAGACATCTACCCTTCAGTAGATCAGAGCTATCTCGACGAGCTCTCAAACCTTTGTCGCTGAAGTGGCCAATAACAATTATAACCGGCGCGTTATCCCGCATTGTTATCCCGGGATAATTATTCGAGACGATTATCCCGGTACAATTATCCCGGTAAATCTGTGCCGTCCCGTGGGATAGCAATTTGTATCTAACGAGGAGCCAACGAAGGTTCTCTCGAAGGTATAGGTACGTATGTAGCTCTATGTAGAGACGGGGGCGGCGTGCGCGAGGGCGTCGGTGGAAATTATGTGCGTTATGTTACGACTGTTTTCTATGTTTACAGTATGGATGTATTTTACTGTATGCAAAGGTCAATTATTCGATATACAATTGTGGGCAATTCTGTGTTTAAAATACATATAATGGTATGCTTAAAATACTTTTTAATATGTTCTCGGCCACGTGATAAAAATCATTATAAATTGATATTTGACATCAAAATCCACTATATATTTTTAAAATATATTTTAAATACAAAAAAATAATAATTTTCGACATTATTTAGTACTCTAAAAGACTTTTCCATACACCACACACACAATAATACATAAAAGTTTACTTCACTCATCAAAACTTCCATGAATTAATAAACATAATAATACTAAGCGAGAGTGATTTCAATAATTTGTATAATCCCTCTGAAGTGCCCAAGTTTTATTATCCAAATACAAAACAAAAGTTGTGACAAAGCCCTCTGCCGAGGAAACCGCGACACGCCGGGACAATTAAAGCTGCTGCTACTTTATTCTAACCCTTTACGATTACGAGCAACTTGCTATTCTCAAGACCACGACCCTCGAGGGTGGGGGATGGGAGTGGTGGAGATTCTGGGAGTCTTTGGGGTGTTTTGGGAGGTATTTGGGGTGAATACATGATGTAGCGCAGATTTCGCGAACGCATGTTTCCTTGTCGACAACGTGAATCTTGAACGTACTACGTGTTTCATTATGTTGTAATAATCGTTTGTGTTGATTTCATATTCTTATTTATATTTACTTGTGTTGTTTTGACTCTTATTATTTTTATGTGCTATGTTATATATGTTAGAAGTGCTCATGATTGTATGTTTTATACGATGACGCCTTTTTGTAATAAGCTTTCAATTTTAATTTATAAGTTTGGGGGGTTATAGTAAAGCTTTGATCTTTTTTCTGACTGACTCTTCGATCTTTTGTGACTGTTTTTTTATATATTTTTATATATTCTAATAAGTAACTTAGGAAAATCATTACAAAATAAGATAAATCATATTGAATATATTATAATTTAAAAGCCTTAAACAGAAGATTATATAGGTACTGTAGAAACAACACAATTTCATGATATCTAACACCAATAGCTGACCCAATATATAAACAGCCTACGCTGCATCCCTCACGCAATAACTTACCAAACGTAACAGTTAAATCAAATGAAGCCTTATTCTACAATAATAAAGTTAAAAATAGCAAAGCAAAATATGTAGAGTCAACTGTAAAATTAATTGCAACCATACGTTGAGCGGGTAGAGTTGATGATCGGTTGCGTCCTGCGGCTCCGAGTGAATCGATGTTGTGCGGAGCCTCCGTAGAGCGGAAATGGACAAGCTTTATACATAGAGCTTTCATTTAGTGTGGGAAATGGGTGGTTTTTATAAGGAAGACGCGTACAATACATTGGATTTTTGGAAACTTTATATTAGAAAGTAATAGATGTTTATTTTTAAGTAATGGTGGTAATAGATTATTAAGGCTTTCGTTTTCATGGCTATTATTTTGGAATAGATGGAAAGTATGCGTTTGTTCAAGCTAGAGCCAGAAATAAATTAGCTTGGGTCATGAATCCTTTAACATGAAAAAAAAAAAGAACTGGTTTACCTAAATTACTGTTTAATACATTAAAAAAACGGCATATTTAATTTGTGTCAAGTAACTCAAAATGATCGAATATAGAATTCCGCAACCAAATGATATATAGATGCTAATAAAATAGTAATAATTTGCTAAGTAAAGTTACATACTCGTAACAAATCCCACGAAGCAATTCCGTTATCACATAAAGCATATGAGTATAAATCGTCGCCCATAACTCATAAGACGGCAATACAGACCGTCCGTCCGTACATTTGTAGTACATTCCGCATAAACAAACTATTTCTGCGCAAAGTTATATTAATATTAATGCAGCATTCGATTAACCCTGTCTTGAATTAAATTAATATCTTTATTTGGTCTATGGAGGGGTTACCTTTAAGAAATATTTTTTTTTCTTTTGATTTATCTTTTTATGAATAACACAGTATTTTGTGGAATTGAATATTATTATAACTGCAATATATCATATATAAACATAATGTAACAAAGAGCGTTGGTTCTGGGTTATATTTTAATTAATTTTGTTTTTAGAGGGTAGCTTTACCATTAACATTTGTACAGCCCGAATAAAATTAAAATGATGAAATATGTGCGGGTTTTGAAGAAAAAAAAGAGTTAACGGTGTCATGAAAAATTGATACCAATTCTGCATCTAAGCTTAGTCAAAGTACAGTATGTCACACATTTTTTATATATACTATATAAAAAAATGTGTAATTTATAAAACCCTTAAATAAAAATATATTTCAATTTATTTTACAACTGTACTCGTAACTAGGCATCTAGCTCACCCACTTACAAAACGTTGTTTATTCTACAACGATAACCGACTGATTAAAATTTCCCAATAATACTGAGATATACGTATTTTCTTCTATTATTCAACGATATAAAATAGAAAATGTATATATATTCTTTATTGCACATATAAGAAAATAGTAAATAAAAATAGTTTATTGGTCAATATTAAATTTAATTAGCACGTAACCATAATTTTATCTCCTGATTCTAATATTGTCGAATAAAAGAACAATAACGGAGGCTGCAGGGCAAACAAAAAGCGTATCACATTCAATTGTTATATTCTTCATTGCGTACAAACGTTTTGATGAAGCCGGGAGCGAAGTCCCGGGGGTCTGGGCGGGCGGCCTGGGGCGGAGGGCCAGGACGAGGGCGGGAGCGCGGTCGCAGGGAAATGAAATGAGAATGATGATAAAAACGTCGACACTGCTGAGGAATTGAATAACTATACATATAAATGCCTTTGTTTTTGCCATTTGTCATAATTGTCTCCCTTTTTATTTTTAGGCGTCATTCATAACTTATCGTTCTCCACTTTCTATTCATTGTAGTAACATTGCATAGATTCCGTAATACGTTTATGAGACAACTTGTACACTTTAATAATATGATCTCAGAAGACGTCCGAGAATAGACGGAGTGTCTTAGCACTATTTTTCATCAACCTAAAAAGCTATATCCTCAATACAGCGAAAAGCTAAAAAAAAATAACGTATTGCAATAAAAAAACAAAAAATACATCATTATATTACATTACAATATTTATAATATTAATTATTATTTTTCCAATTTTTATACAATTTAATTTATTATTATTTAAATATTACAATAATGAAATAGTAGCAAGGTATATAAGAACAAGCGTTGAAATAACTTCGACTTAAGCAGCTGCCTCTGTAACGATACACAATTTGGTAGGTATAGAGTTCCTACGCAATAAATAACCGGAAACCATCTCGTCACGCTTGTAATTAGCACGCTGGCGGGATTGAGAGGACATGTAATTATGTTGGTGATAAATTAATGATTACGATGTGCGATTTAATCAATGATTATTTGGTTTATATAAAAGTTTTTAGGTTCCATTACTCAACATGCGATGCCTCGAAAATTGTGCGGTGCTTAGGAAATGGAGTGTTATAAAAGTTCCGGCTACCTAGCTATATGAGGAATACAGTTAATTAAATTTTTATAAAAATAAAAAAAATATATAAAAAAATTATTAAAATACAAAATTATATTGTTCCAGTGAGCAATGGCGCACTAAGTGCGTGTGCGGCGCAAGCGGGCGGCATGGACAAGGATGGGAAGAAGAAGCACACGAGGCCCACGTTCAGCGGGCAGCAGATATTCGCCCTCGAGAAAACCTTCGAACAGACCAAATACCTCGCCGGCCCCGAACGAGCCAAGCTCGCGTACGCCCTCGGCATGACAGAATCACAAGTTAAAGTAAGTGAATCTATTTTTTAACCGACTTCTGTAAGAAAAGGAGATAGATAGATAGATAGATAAAACTCTTTATTGCATTCAAACACATAACTAAATAGTAAAACAAAAGACATAGAGTAGCATGCAAAGGCGACCTTATCACTATTAGTGATCTCTTACCCTTAACTAACATAAACTTACGATAGAGAGAATATAACGGTAGTGCATTAGTAATAAAGAGGTTATCAATTCGACTGTTTTTTTTTATGTTCGTTACCTCATTACTTTTGACTGGGTGAAGCGATGTGAATATTTTTTTTTATTTGAAAGGTAAAGCTTCCCGTCAGGTCCCATTTTTTTTTGGTCAATGTCTGACAATGGTATCTATGAGAAAATCACATAAGTCTTAAATTTGAATTAGGTATGTGCGCGACAAATAGACGAATAAGTCAATGTCGCGCGAACCGATTTTGATGATTCTTTTTTTATTTTGTAGGATACACTACAAGGATAATTTGGTGAATGTTTGGTTAGGTTCCGATGATGGGATCTGGTCAAAATTGATAATTTTTTTTTTTTGGTAAAAAATTAATTATACCGTAATAGTTACAAGCAAAAACATTTTAAATTGATGTCAGAAGTGGTATTGCTGATCGTTGCATTTCTTTTCAACCAACCTCAAAAAAAGAAGATTCCCAATTTGCCCGAATACTTTTTATGTATGTTCTTGTCAATATACCAAAATGTTACTTTGCACAAAAATAATACCTAATTAAATAAAGTTTTACATAGGACAACCTCAACCACTCGTTGACAACCACTACCACCACCATCACCACTCGTTTAAGAAGCATCGTTTTGAGATCTACCCGTCACTTAAAATCTTAAAATAAATTAATTTTCAACAAAAAGAAAAACCGACTTCTAACAACGAACTAAGAAGTGAAAAATAATTTTACAAATATTTTATTATTCTGAAGCAGGTGTCAAGCTGATGCTATAACAACCTTACTACAATATGTAATTACTAAGCCTGTTGGTTTTACTTGGCACCGACTTCAAAATTATAAAATCTTTGTAAAATTTAATTTCACTTTTTAGTTCGTTGTTAGAAATCGGTTTTTCTTTTTGTTGAAAATTAATTTATTTTTCTCCAAAATTATATATAATTAGTCATGCATTTATTTCAATATAGCACTAATATTGATATATGACCGGTTGATTATTTCAAACAATTAATGCAAACAATGTACCAACATTGTACGCGATAAACTTTGAAGATTATCTAACGGCCGCTCTAATGGGCGACACCTATGCGGCCTTCACCCCTCGCACCATATGGGCATCTACGTACGCGGGACAATACACACTAGTTGTATGTAAATAGGGGTGAAAACTGTGCAAAACGAAATGTAGAGCCGGCCGTGTCCATAATCGGATTACAGAGATTGAAAAGTCAATCACTTAGTCGGCGCTATCAAACGTTTCTCTATAACGGGGGATTAAATATAACATGTGGACGCGCCCGTGTCGCTGCAGTCCGCTCCGACTCTACAAATATTTATTAAACATGCACTTTTATATTTCATACACATGTAGATTTTTTGATAATACACATATCTACGTACAACATATATATCTTATGTTGTTCGTGTATATCAATTTCATATTATTTATTGCTATGATGTTGCTTTTGTTATTATATATAGTCCATTGAATAGTCTCTAGTAGAGTCTAGTAGAACTTAAAATTTTATACTTATACCTGTTAAACGTCTAAGTGTAATGTGGATATCTTCGTTTCAAACTTTTATAAAATATGATCTATAAGAACACAAACAACAAAACAAAAAGAAAATATATAAAATAATAAATCCCGCGTACGTGTAGGTGTAGGGTAGGCTGAAGCTTTGTGTTAAGACACTCCGTTCTCCACTTTCTGCTCAATTCTGGAGGCATTACGTGTTGAGTACCAGAACTCAACGCCAGAGTGAAGAAATGGAAATATAAACGAAAATAACTATTTCACTTCCTCGAGCCTGCGCCACGACGGCGTCTAGAAAATATATCAACATATGATATTCACCAGATTTAATAAAGACCAACCCCGACATTATTACACAAAATATACGATAAACAAAAAATAAAATTTACACACACACGTGATATAAGACAATTAAATTAAACAATAAAAAGGGGGTGAAAAAGCACCATTTGATTTTAAAGTAATTAGGCGACCCCTCCCGTAACGATCGCTAAACGCCGGGGACATTAGCTCTACATTAAGTATTATTATGAACGGTAAACACAATTGAGAGAGAGAGAGATTCACACATACGCATCTTACATTGCTGAAAATGTATACAAAAGCTAACAAAGACTCTTGTTAAAGCTGCAATGGATGCTGCAGGACTCGTTCAGTCGTGATAGAGTGAAGTGACGAGGGTAGAGTCGGCGCTGCGGTCACGCACGTTTGCTGCTATAAGGGTCGCTTATTGAAACGTCGCCGGCCGCTGTTTTGTGTATCGTTTAAATTCTATTTTCGTTTCATTTGGATATATTTTTGTTATATTTAGTTTGAATTTGCGTCTCCGTGTTTAATAATAATTAGATTATCGAAATAGGACAAGAGTATGACTACAAACGTGACTAGTCGTGGGTTCGATTGCTTCGCTCTGGTGTCGAAGCGAAGCGCGGCGTTCAGTTCCGCATTATCAAGCATGTTTTTTTTTATAACAACATAACATAAGAAAATGTTTCTTTTTAACAATCATAATTGGCATACGTTTATTTTTTTCTACTTTTTAACTACTACTTACTGTCTTCTTATACAACTACGCTCAGACGAAGATACTGATATACAGAGTTGAAATTTGGCATGTAGGTAAGTAAGTTAGGAAATGTAGGAGACACCAACAGAGGGCTTAGCGAAATTCTAAATGAAAATGATTTTCCATTTTACTCATTAAAATGCACCCAAACAAAGTTAGTCGCGACGATTAGTAAGATATAAAATAATAGTTTTCATAATCATCACAAGTGTAAGTGTAAAGTGTCACTTTAGTTACCAATATCATTACTCTCGTGCATTCGTAAGTGTACAATAAATAACACGAGGGTTCCCGCGGCCGTCGCGTCTCGTCATCGCGAGCAGTTAGCGTTTAATTCCAGGGGGTGAATCGCGTTACACTAAGTGGTACGCTCCATTTGGGGGGCTCTTTATTAGTGACAGGATTCTGTTGTTGCCATTGACTTTTATTCGTTCATATCATTATTTTTAGTGATATGGATAACGTAGTTGTTGATTTCGTTATAGAGTCCAAATTTTTTATAGTTTTAGTTTTAAATCAATTATTTTTTATATTCTTAAACGTTATTTTACTCATCCCATTCGATTCGATCAATAAATAAAACACTAATATAAAAATCACAGCAAAAGGACAAACTCAAAGTCCACATCTTGGACATTCATTCGTTTGTTCATTACAACAGCAAACAACAAAAACAAAATTGAACCCGCTATACTCCCTTTATGTTGACATGTGCAATAACTACTGTTAGAACTCTCTTTAGAACTATAAGAGTAATAAATTCCAATTTCAATACAATATTTATCGTCAAATGCGTGAACGCAGCGCGCAGTGGACCGTGTAACTAAGTTAATATATCGCTTCGGAACTGATCTGTTACGTCGTACAATATATAATGTTATTATATTTGCTCTCATTGTACTACGTCACTACTTTGAGTAATTATATTGATATCTATATCTATATTAATGTTGTAAAGAAAAGTGTTTGTTTCATTGAATGCACTAATTTCAGGAAATCATTTAAATTTAAAGAATGTTTTTCTGTTTATCGATAAGTCTATTGGCTGGCTATATATTATTTTTATTTGACCACTGGAAATGCCAAATCTTGGATAAAAACTATTAAAGTATAAGCTTATAATTATGGTATTCCGTTGAATTATTTAGCTATGCCAATTTTTATATTAAAATTGTGCGTTCCTACAACTTACATTAAGTGTTGTTATGTTAAAATAATATAAAAGTTATACATATATAATATTTTGTTTTATCCAGTTCCTGCATCAATATTTTATGGGGCAGGTGTTAACACCATACAAAAGAAAAAACGTGTTCACAGCTGAGTGAGTGAAGGGCATTCCTAATTCGTTGCGTTTTTAATTTTATTAATGTATGCATTTAAATGGCTACGAGCTACCGTCTTACGTGGCTGCATCATGAATTAATAATATACATACTATAAACTTAACTTCTGGCTATCAAAATTTAATAAATAAAATTAATATTAACGTTATAAAGTGGAAATTTTATGTTTTTGGTTACAGCATGTTATAGTTGTATTTTATATATTCTATTTCTGTGATAGTAAGGTATGCAGATCGAACCTAGTGTTAAGACACTCCGTTCCCCATATTCCGCCGGAGTTTGGAGGCATTGACTAGATGGTATAACTACGCTTTGATAACTTTTTGGTACCAGAGGGAACTAATGAAAATTGTAAATATTTCATTTCCTCGAGTGGAAATACAACTCACAACTTTGATAAGAGCTTTAGATATAAATGTGGAGATTATTATTATTATTATATACAAGTAAGGAAAAATTTAAAGAACTGACATCGTGGTAACGTAGTTGGACAGTGTCGACACAATGGTTGTATCTCCCCTCGGAGGAATAATTTTATATTTAAATTGATTTATTTTTCTGTTCACTCTGGCCTACGACCTAGTTGAGTTCTGCCACATATAATCATTTAAAAATTGGATGCTGCTTGGGGAATGACGTATCTTGTACTAGGTTTTTTTGCCTACTCTATTTTGCGGAAAAAAGCGTGTAAAATAAAATCTCATGTAAAAATAATAAACATATTTTTCGCACCACCTGCCTGAAATCACAAACAAAGAAAACAAACAAAATCTATATACTCACGTACACATAAAAGTAACACCAAAATCAACAAAACCGTCCGCACAATAGAAATAATTTGTAACAATTAACTAAATACTGTAACTACACATTCGAACCAACAAAGCGCAATCCATAATCCTTTGTGCTAAATACCTCTTAGCTGCAAATTGAGCTCAAAAGGCAATCTACCATTGCCCTCGCCTATTTACAGCTGTTGCAATATGAACTCTATCCACTCGTAATAGAGTCTAAAAGGAAGAGTCGTGTAAAATGCGATACTTTTATTTCCCCCGCGATGTCATACCTCATTTGGTATTCGATAGAATTAATGAAGGGTAGATTACAAAGGACGGAGGGCGGAGGGCGGAGAGCGGAGGGCCGGTCGCGTGTTTACACATGTGGTGCAGCCGGTGCATCGTGCTGTTTAATGCAATTAATTATAAACTTACTTTGCTGTGTTTGCTCTATATTGTTCGAATGTATTAATTTAATATATCGTGCATTCGTTGCTACAATGACGTAATTGCACTTTTTTATAAGTTAAGTATGTCAATGTATGAAGAAAGATTATTTACTCACTTTTATTGTTTCATTCAATATTTGGAAAAGTGTTGCATTAATTTTGCGAAATATAGAAGATTAAGGTTCTAAAAAAACTTGTTATTTTCTGCACTACGCGAAATGGGCAGAAACAATCTCGTGACAGATATCACCTACTCTGAAAAAAGGTGTCAAATATTTGAAAAATCAACACGTTTTATTACCTATCAGTCAAATGTGGTCAATAAACACTAATAACACTTAAATATCAAAATACCATAAGATTTATTGTTCCCGCCACATTCTCGTAAAACATTAAAAATAGAAAATCATTATATTAAATCCTATGATTGATTTACAAATGTCATTAATTTCAACCGTCATAAACAGCATACTTGAAGATCATTCTGTTCTATCGAAGGCTGTAAAGCGTGCATTCGTGGGAATATACAAGGCTTGGCCTCTATGCTTTAGCTTTGCAATATATCCTTCATAAAGTAGGGAAGTTAAAGGGAACCTAGTATTAAGACGCTCCGTCCCCCACTCGCCACCGAAATTTTAACAGAGACATTGCGTGTTTAGTGGTAGAATTCACGCCGCGTTTTTTCTGAAATGAAAATATGAAATAATTTTTCCAAATGGTAATCGAACCTACAATCACCGCGTTCACAATCACACTGCACCATGACGGCTACAACTAATTCTCGTCGGATTTACGGCTACAATAAAAGGAATGATAGAAATGTACAGCGATTTGCATTTTGTACTCGCGCTACAGTCACACAGGCGGAGAGACGGGGCACTAAATCACGGGGCTGTAAAGTTAAGGACTTGAGCTACGACTGCGGTGCGTGCGCTGTTATGTTTACGATGTTACCATTTACTATAATATTATAGTGTTGTTGGAGATGCTCTAATGATGATTAAATGGTTTATTTTGTATATTATTTTTATTGTTTTTAAGTAATTTTAATTTAGGTGTTATTGTAACTAACCTTTACATTTATTTCAACACCATTAAAAGTACTATTTTCAGAAGTAAGAAAGAAAAATATAACCCTAAAAATATACTCGATTAGAAATAATATTTGGTTGGTTTGGTGAAAATGTATAACATATTTTGTACATTACATTTATACACCAATAAAAAACACTAAGCAGTTGGGAAGAAACTTAGCAATTGGGAAAAATAAAGCATTATGTAAATTAAATAAGTGTAAAAAAATTATCGTCCATAAAATCAAAAAATAAAAAGTTAAAAGATCTAAACAGTGAGATAGAGTAATATTTTAAACCCGCGCCCCCCACTGTCCCGCATTGTCCCCCACCAGACAAGACAGACGACACTTTAAATCCGTGTAGATCACTGATCGAGGGGCGCATATTAAATTATACTGATGGATTGTTATTATTCACTGTAATGTGCTCCCACTAAATACTCTACAAGGCGCCAACGTAACGGTTAGATATCGTTATTTTTAAATTTAATCTTAATCGTAATATCATTTGCTATGCATTTTAAACGGTATGATCGATTGAGCTATTAACTTGTTTTGAAAATTTGTATACAGCTGCTCTAAATAGTGTAAAATATATCACTTTTTACAAGTCATCGTAGAACATTCGTTGATATTTTCTCGTGGATTCTGTTTTATATTTTAGATTTTATTATTAGAATGAGAACTATAAGTTTTTTGAAATATCGTGGATAGTTTCATGAATACCATGCGTATTTATTATTCTAGTCATTAAAACACTCACTGGAGGTAGAAATCGGCCTTATATAGACTTCAAGTCGGTTTGCATTATTTTACCTATGTATAAAATATGAGGCTGAAAAAACCTCAATAAAAGTAGCTGAAAGTTTAAAAAAAGTCCCATAGTGAACGTGCAAAATATCAAAATCATCACTGTGTAGTAAAATAGAGTCGGTACATAGTGGTTTCTCGTCTTCTAAATAAGCGACGTTTGTAAAAAAAAATTAAGAAATAACGTCACAATTGTTTTCACAGGCGCGTCCACTCATTAGCGGAGCCAATCTCAATCATCCAAACCAATACATCCGACGTCATTCACATAATACTAACTGACGCGCCTAAATTCACGCCTAAATCTATCCGACAGATTCATGCACCCACCCTGTATAATATACACTGTTTTATATTAAAATGGACTCTATTGTAGAGCGAGAAGCATCCAATTCCGATACTTTAATCGAGTAATCAATCGATTGTGCCGATGACAGCGGAGAGCGCAAATTAATCGACGGTCATTAATCGAATGTACGAGTGAATCGTGAATGTGTTTTCCGATGATGATGATGAGCATTGGCCAGTGGGAGAAATGAGTCAGTAGCCTTCATTTGTTAAGAGAACATTTGGTAATTAGTGTTAGAGTTGCTTCAGACCGTTATGTAGAGTTAGTTGTTATTGTAGTAATTATCCAGGTTTTTAATCTAAGAATTAAAATTTTATAATATTTTGTAGCTTCATTCTATATTTTCTCCCAATTGCGAATCTCACACGTTCCCAGATTTAAATGTAGCCTATACAGGACATAGACATTTAGGCAACCTATGTTATTTCCTGATTTTTAAGCTTTTATCTATTTACTCATCTACTGATACATTAAAGAGTTACAAACAGAAAGACAGACAAACTTTATTATCTATTTTGAACATTAACATAAACTACAGTCCATATTTAAATAAACAGTATAATATATTCAACATACTCGTACCTTGCGTGTCTCCACGTACATTATAGGTATCGGTGGGCGTGGAGGCGGAGCAACCCTAACTCATCACCGCCGCGCCGGTACAACGTTCTGGAGGCGGTTAACTCTTTACAATGAAATAACTATATCGTTTAAGCTTAGTGTGATTATATATGTCTCTGTGAATTCTTCTCTTCTTGTATCTCCAAATATTTTTTTATCAAATTTTCTATTTTTAATTGAAATAATAATAAAGGAGTCATGGGTCGGTGGCACTATGTATGACTGCAAACGCGACAGTGTGTTCCATTTTCCCCTAGGGGTCCAGGAGGCATAATTATGTATCGCGTAGGTCCATTCTATGCTTCTACAGACAAACTATAAAAAATAAAGTTTCTTAGGTTTGATTAGCCATATTTATTGTAACAAAGGCACATGCATGTGACTTATCAGCCAGTCAAACTGTCCGTTCGATTTCCAGCCGAGGAAATTAAAAGTTTAATATGTTCATGTCTCTGCTATCAAGCTAAAGCGCTACCACTTAACACACAATGCCTCCAGACTTGGCCGGAAAGTGGGAAACAGAATGTCTTAATGGGAACGGAGTGTCTTAACACTGGTTACCTAGGTTACCTCTGCCTACCTATGGGGCTATGAAAAAGAATATAATATAAAAATATATTCAACAGATTGTTTGTAGTAGCCTTTAAAACTACATTGATAAATTAACACGTAGTCAAAAACATAATCTAATGTTGTAACCCCGTTACTTCTCTTTAAAGGTAATCTGTTATTATTACGAAACAAGGTTAGTTTTATGAAATATTAAGATGTTAACATTATATGTAAAAAATAGATGGACGAGGTCATCGTGATGAAACGTGAAGCTGTAGAGGCGACAATTGTGGGTTCGATTCTCGCATGGGGGAATGAAATGTTCAATATATTCATTATTTCGCTGTGGTAACAATACAAAGTGTGGCGTTAAGGTCCCCAACACCCAATGTCTCCAGTAGGAAGCGGAGTGTCTTTATATTAGGTTTTCTCTGCATACTCTGATATTTGTTGGATAAAGTGTGAAGCTACCGTGGTCAAATGGAAATAACTAAGAGTAGATGGAGGAGAGTGACACATTAGTCATACGATAGGAACGAGAAATAAAGATAAGCTTGTTACACCAAGTTTTCGCCTCCAAAAAGTTAATAAATCCTTTATGGGTCTGAGTATACGTGAATATAATAAAATTCCGCAGTGTATTCTTAGTTTGCCACTACAAAAATTTAAAATATCTGTAAAAAAAATTCTAACAAGTAAAGCGTATTACACTGTTCAAGAATATTTAGAGGATAAACATGTATGGAATTAATGTCTATTGAATGTCATGCAGGATAGCTGCCAGCTAATGTAATAGATTTTACCATTGATTTTGAAAAGAGCAACTGTTGAGTTTCTTGCCGGCTCTTCTCAGCAGAACTGCCTTCCGAACCGGTGGTATCTTTTTGTTGACATGTAGCACCTCTGGTGCTGCACGGGCTCGTGGGCGGCGGTGATCACCGCCAGGTGACCCGTACGCTCGTTTGCCTTGTCCTTTTTCCATAAAAAAAAAAAAAAAATGTACATTCGACGATTCAAAAGTGCTTTTATAGTTTATTTGAATAAAGAATATTTTGAATTTGAATTTGAATTACAGTCAGTGCTCGTTGTACCTCTGACCGCAGATATGGTGGGTTACATCAAAACGGTTAATATGATGCAATATAGCTTTACAGATTTCTTTGATAAAAAGAGCAATGGAATCAATAATGAAAGTACAAGCGGAATTTCTTAAAACTAGAACCCTCTACCTACCCCGTTTCGGGATGCAGCGTGAAGCTTAAAATAAACAAAATAAATCAAACATAATCCATTAAACCACTATATCTTCTAAACAATACATTATAGATATATTATTAAAAAAAACCGCATGTGCGTAGGCGTGTCGAATGGGACCGCGCCGCAGTGGTTAATGCAATATTAGCAACAAATGTGGTCACATTATCATGACAAAGGCCGTTCTGACGCCAGGTCTCTGCCGAGTGACAGATGGACGGACGGAATATGCTACTAATTGTTGTTTTATTGTTGATCGATCAGGTCTTCATGTCGCTGGAGAAATCTGTCAGTTGTATATATGCTGGTTACTTATTTAACTCCATCTAGGGGAGAGAATCATTAAATTATAGCTAGGGCTTATTATAGCTAGCCTTAGTCTGATATTTTTTATGTATAACACGTGTTTTATTTCGCATATCGCAGGGTGATGACCAATTACTTACTATTGGAAATATAGTGGTAAAATACTCCGTTCCCCACTTTTCATCTTATTCTTAAGATATAACATGTTAAGTGGCGGCAGCTCAACACCGCGCTGTCTCGTCACTTGTAGTTAGTTTTTTACAACTGGAAACACTTTGCAAATGTTTAAAGTCTTTTAAATACAAGTAGGTAGGTTCGTACATTATTTTAAATAATACATCTATAAGAAAAGCCTTACAGATTCTATTATAAAATCCAATTCAATACAATAATTACTATTTACCTCAGCTCAAAACACATACCAACACAATTTCACCAAATCCACGCAGCTCGAAGGAACAGAGCCAGTCGAAAACAATAAACGGTCGGATCCGGGAACAAATCCCGCAATAATAAGTCTGAGAGCTGCGTGATTGATACGAGGATCCCTCGTCGACACGGCCATTTGCATTTTTATGGCGTCGCCTTCCCGCCCTCAGCCCTCCCTCCGCCGCGCAGAGAGAATGAATGGAATTGAATGATTATGTGACTGTATGTATGATTTCTTTTAGTTTTCTGTATTGTTTTATTGTCATAATATTTTTATAGTATTTTCCTACTCTGAAAGAGGGGTGTGTAAATTATGATTTAAGCCTAAATGCGAGTAATACAAAGGTCCTGATATTTGAAAAGAATAATAGGACAGAATGCTAGATCAACCTGAATTGTAAGATGTTACAACAAGTGAATTAAGTGATGTACGCTTAGTATGGACTTAGAGATGGACATACCGACGCTGTTATACGGCTGCGAATAAGCGGCTACAGAAGAAGAATAAAAAAAAAAGAATGCTGTGCATATATTGTACATAATATTTATTTCCCCGAAATCGAATCGAATCTACAACCATCGTGCATACAGTCAAATATTTAATATTATTCAAAGATGTAAAACAGTAAATGTACATTTCAAAACGCACATTTTATAGCTAAACCGTGGGCGTCGATATAATCCCAACACAATTCGATAGAAGAATCGAAACATAACTTTTAATTAACTTTGTCAGTCGCCGAGTGACACTTCCTTCTTCAATACCAAAATCGATTTTTAATCGACTTAGCATCGCTTCTATCAAAGCAATCCTCTTATTAAATCAACCGTTAAATTGTTTTAGGCTTCTACGATGACTTCCATATGAGATTGGATTAATCTCATTTATATGTATGGGAATTTAGAATATTGTATTCTATTGGTGATGGAGAAAGACAGCTTGAAAAAAGAAACAACTCATTAATCTCCGGCGGGAACTAAATTTTATTGTTATGAAATTCCGCTTCCCATTTCGTTGCATGTTGGGTGTTGGAACTCAAAGCGGAGCTTTACCTTCTGGAGCAGGACCGTGCAGATTCTACAGCTATAACAGAAAAGGTTTCCAAAGCGACACAGAGTATGGGACGATCGTAGGTTCAAATTCAACTTGGAGGAATAAATTATTATCATTTCTTCTTCGCTGTAGTAACAAGACAAGGCCCGGCGTTGAACTCCGTCATTCAATATGCAATGTCTGAATTGGTGCTGATGTCTGTCGGAATTGGTGGGAAAGTGTTGAACTGAGTGTCTTAACACTAGGTTCTTTTGGCCTACCCTGTTAAATGTGGAATATACAATATTGTAAATATATAATAGAATTATGTAATATGAACAACAGACTTGCATACATTTATATTCCTACTGACAGTACTCAATCTCCAGGACTCGTATCACGTATTGCTAACGCTTAGAGAACATCTGTATGTCCATAGTAGTATAAACAAACCGCCACATATATATAATAAATTGGCGCTTTCAACCAATCAAACTTTTAGTTTTATAATATTAATATAAATTAAGCACATTTCACTAGTTATAGTTATAATTTAGAAGAGCACCTACAGCATCAGATAGTAAATACGGTGGCTGTGGGTTCGATTCCCACTCAGGGCTGTCAGTTATTTCCATTTCCCTGACAATACCACGAACATTGTGTCGAATTTGATACTTAGTCGAATTTTTGACAACAAGTTCTCTCTAAAGATAACAATAAAATTAAATTATATTTTGATCGTGATTTAAAAATAATGAGTGATGAGAACTTACGATTAATTAGAACTATGATATTTTTCTCATAGTTCTAATTAATCGTAAGCTTTATAAAAGAAAACATCTACATTCAAAATATTGTTACATGAAAATATTAACTATTTCATTGACTCGAGTGGGAATCGAACCTACAACCGTCGCGTTTATGGTTACATAAGTATTTAGTAGCATAGATATAAAGCTTTACGTTTTAATTGCCCATAAACAGAGACTATGTGCATTCCTTTACTTGAAAATAAATAAAACAAAGTCTATACTAGCGACTATAAATAGCACATTGAGTATTGACTCTCACATAACTCCACTGTTCCATAAAGCGTATATGAGTAATATACGTCATTGGCGCATCTTTAACCAGCTAGTTATTCGACATTAAATAAAGCGATCTCACCGACTCTCTGACTCTCCGACTCTCTGACAGCCGACTAAACGACGGCACTCCAGTTTTACGCAAACAATTATTTATTGCACTGAAAACAACTAAGCACCCTATGGACAATATTATAAAAACACAAAACAAACTCTAAATTTAAAGAAATAGAGTCGTTTATCGCAAAACACAACAAAAAGCTTGCTCTACCAAGATTAATAGGGCATAAAACGTAAGATAATACAATATACAAGAAGACACGTTGTTAACCGTTCTATTTGACGTCGTGGCTGAGTACATAGGCCGTCTCGCTCTCGCTCGTGTGCTCCACGTATACCGGTCCCGCTCGCACAGTTTCAATTATCTGCGTAATCCCTCAATTACGTCGACAGATGTCGCCCGCGTCTTCGAGCTTACGTGCGACTTTAAAGTACCGTCCGCAAAAGCAATTACCGTTGATCGATTGCTCGAGATGCTAAAATAAATTGATTTTATTCCAATATCGATATTAATATCGATACTAGGATATATTGGGGATGTAGTTGTATTATTTAATTTATTGCGCCAAATCGGTTTCTTGTATATTTTTTATAAAATTTTCTAAAGTGGCGGTAGTTCTGAAAATACTTATGTATTTTTAAATTATTTGCCAATATTTGTATCATTACCAGCAGTACTGCAATAGAATTGTGAATAACAGGGATAAGAAAACAGGGATTTGAATTTAGTTTAGCAGTTTATCTTGAAGATTGAGTTCGTTGTTCATTTTTTACTTGAAAATATTATAGGCAGTTAAGGAAGTAAAAAAATGTTTAGAAATTTAATAGTTACATTACAATTATACCTTATTTGCTGAGCTTCTTGCGTACTTCTTAAATTCTTAAAGAGTTAAGACATTAACTGACTGTGCTAAATTATTTAATATAAAAAAATTAAGCATGTAATTTCTTATTTTAAATAAAATAACTTGACTTTGACTGACAATTCATATAATATTTTTTTAAGACAACATAAAAAAACCTATAAATTTTTTTTTAAAAATACAAATCCCAACTACACAAATAACGTTCTATCCACATACATTTAAAGTTAAACAAAATATATTTTCATATAATTAATAAGTTTAATACTAATTAATTGGACTAATTGAACACTGTTTTATCATCAGTACAAGTGAGGTCGTATCCCTCAAGGGCCGGGAGTCGGGACACGAGTTAGCTAATAATTAATATTATAATTAATGTTGTAATAACGCAACCGCAGCATTAATCCCGCCATTTTGTTCAGACAACCATCTATAATAAACCTTTTGTTTGAATATTTTAGTTTATTAATTATTTAACTTTTTAATTTGTATTTTGCATTTCAAGTAGGTATGAGAAATCACTAAGGTTCCTTTGATTTTGCAGTAATATGAGATGAGTAATATTTCCCGATGTATCCTGCATATAGCTGCATAGGAAACCTACCTAGAATTTTAAAATCCCGGCTCTCCATTTTCCGCCCAATTTTGACAATTTGCGTGTTGCGTGGCAAACTCAACACTACCCTTTGTGTTCATACAAATCAAAAAAAAAATTAAGGAAAAAACGATTTTTTTATATATATTATAAGATTTGCAATTGATTGACAAGCAATTGCCATTAGGTCCCAATGTCCGCTGAAGAGATAATTAAAAATATATATAAATATAATTTTGATTATATTATTTATATCAATGATGCACTTGTCTGAGAGTCTGAGAGCTCTACATTTCAATATCAATATTTTTTGCCGTCTTAATTTAAACTGTCCATTACATACATATAAAAAAACCAACAACGGGTAGTCCATATATCGATATTAATTAAACATTTTCTATATTCACACTTACAAATCCGGCCGTGAACTCCGGTAGCTATCCCTCACTAAAGCGTCATTAGTGTCGTTGCTTCTAATGACGTTAATGAAATCGTCGGCCGCTACCGTACTGCTGTATCAACCGTATTATGACATCGATTAATAATGTTGCTGTGCTACTTCATTTTGAACCTTATGCGTCGGGAGTGAGGTTGATTTTTGGTTGTTGTGGACATAAGATTATAGCAAGGCTTTGTATTTGTAAAAGTTTCACACGATTTCGTCTATATAGAGTAGGTTCTGTGCATTTAATATGATTTTATGGTATCGATATTGATGACATCTTTTCTATTTTTCGTTTTTCACTTTTATATCGTGAAACATATACATGTTGGCCGTATAACCTGCATATATATATATACATACGTATGTAGGTACGTACTTACGACCGAAAAATTCTTTTTACTGCTTGAAACAACATTTTAATCATATTGCTTGGCAACGAAAGTATAACTTATGCCTTTTTTGATTGTTAAAATGTTTTATAAATATATATTTTGTTAATTTCGATAGCACGAGAATATTTCTCAACAGAATAATTATATGCAACTGTAAACACCTACCGAACTCTAAAACCCATAAAATGTTAAAACGTAACAAGTTCATAATTAATGTTTAAACGGATTTAGCGGCCATGTTAACGGGCGTAGAGATTAATTTACGCCGCTCTACATTTTCCCAGATAATTATCGAATGTGTTTAATTTGTCGGGCGGACCCTTTCATTAGTCAAGGCGATGGACGGACGGACAGCTCACCGATGTTATGCCTGCGAGTGATATATTAAACCTAGATTGTATTGAGATAGGCGCTCTATTGTAGAGACGTGGCCAGGGGTCTCGTTTTAATTGATTTTTTAAACGTAGCGCTTTCATTGATGTCGTAATAACACGATAAATATCTATAAGTGGGATCACATGTTTGTCAGATTAGGACATGGTCTCCGTATGAGTCAGGAGTTTGTCTTTTTTGATGGTTGACTACCATCTATGTGATGCGCGAGGGAATGTTATAAAATTTATTGAATTAGGCATACTTTCTATGGCGTTAGTTGGTTATTGTAGTTATTTTGTTGGGAATTTTATTTGTTGTATATGAATAAATTCTACTTTTATTTATTTGAAAACTATGATAAGGATAATAAAAAATATTTTCAATTTGTAATAATCGTGGGACTAATAGTATGAACATAACATAAATAGAGCTCAACACAAAGCATTTCTATAATCCATCCATACCTATATTATAAATTCGAAAGTAACTCTGTCTGTCTGCCTTTTACGCAATCAGGGCCAAACCGCTAATTCAATTGTGATAAAATACTCATATAGAGATACTTGAGGATCCCGAGATGAACATAGGATACTTTTTTTTTTCATATTTGTAATATCTTCGATATATACCAATATATTAAAATACTTATTAATTTGACATGCAATTTATTCCGCCATGTTAATAACAACCGCCGTTGCTAAGCAACGATTTGCATAGTTTGTTGTTAGAAAACGTCACGCAAAATAAGTCTGCTTAACGCATACATGGCGCGCGCTGACTCAACATTATCAGACACAAAAACAATATTCTCCAAAAATATTGTCCCTTAAACATTGTTTAAAAAAGTCCGCGTTGATATATACTATAGATATAGATTTGTATACATTAGCAAAAAATAGATGATTTCTATAATTTGATATTCATCCTTATGAAAATAAATATAGTCACTTTTAGCATTTCATCTACATGGAAATTATACGTAAGATGGTTTACTGTATAATAATTTAATAAATAATTAAGGAGCTGTCAGTGATTCGGAATGACCTAGCCTACGAGTGGTAGGTGTAGTATGACCGACGCGAACGGGCAGATGACTTTGATGGTTTTGTAAATTTTTATATATTTTCTATTATTTTTCGCTTATTACTACTACTACTTATTAATTTATCTCACTTCGGTTATCCAAACCGATGTTATACACTTAAAATATCGTAATTTTAATCATTTGGGATTTTATTTAATATTGTTCGCAAAAATTATTAATTATTTAATATAGAAAAATGTTTAGTACGCGCGCACGGCAAACTTTAGGTACTTTTTCTAATATTAAGAATTTCCTTTAGTTACTTTTACTTCTTTTGTTTGTTCATTTCGGTTACTCAGATATTTTATCTAATAATAAATCTCCACTTATTATTCTTTTTTAACTTATTTTAATTATTTAGGCTTGTATTTTCTTACAAATTCTATTGAAAACCGAAAATAATTTCATAAATATATTTAATACATAATCGTATAGTTCAAGCGGGCGTAGCCGCGTCCGGGCCCACTATAATTTTTATATATCTAAAACCTAATTCTTATATCTATATACAACATTGAACACAAAAAGACCTCGAACATCTATTTACTGATCTACAAGTATGTTTCTAAGCTCTACCTATTAAATTCAAATCTAATATAACGCTATATCTAATTCAGACGACCGCACTGCAAACGGCGAGCCAATCCTAAACGCATTATCCTATCGATTTCGACCGCTACATGTGTCTAGCGACTACATCTTCCCCATGGGGGTGGGGGGGGGGGTGCCCACCCCCATAGACAGCGCAAAGTCAATATGTGGAAATAATAATAAAGGTTTGCGCGCGTAGCATACGTATCGAGGCATTATCGGTGGAACATCGGTAACAGTCGCGGACTCTATACTACTTTAGTTATTGCTTACTCAGTTCCGATTTATTATACGAATATTGTAGTGTTTCGTAGGCTTTGATGAATGGGCTTTAGTGTCTGTATTATTGAGCGTTCATCTCCTTGTTTTGAGACTAAGATATTACAGCAAATCTTTTGTGTTCATAATTTTCGACTCTACATTTTCTCTGAATGTATGTAAATAAGATAACTTGCTTACTTCAAGTTCACTTCATTGAACCACAAATGACATATTGACCGATATCTTTTTAATATAAAGATGTATAATATTCTTTATTGTTTCTCAAGAGATATGTAAATTCGAAAACAATTTAATACATATTAATATTGACATCTAGTTGGCTTTTTCATTGGCACGGAGAGAATAACATGCATCTATATATTCAGTTTTTATATTTTTTAAAGGCATTTTAAGTAAGTTTAAGTAACCATAGCGTTAAACGCTGTGTTTTTTCTGGCTACCCCTCTAGGTAAAACTAAAAACACGAAAGAACCCTCTGAAAACTACCTTTTTCCACTACAAAACCATAAATTCAGTGAAATGACAGTCCAAAATCACGGCTCTATCATCCCATACAACTGATACTTCAAAGAAAATACCACGAACAAAATAATAATACCGAAAAACAATCATAAGAACAGCGTATAAGAGAGATGGAATAATATATATTCATGAATGGGTTCCCAATCGCGCCGCTCGTTACTACGCACATCAAATTTCATGTGATATCGCTCCTTATATACCGCTTTGACCTGGTTTTGTCTATATTAAATTATATTAAATCCTACTACAGTAAGAAAGTTATATTATACTCGTATTTCTAGAAGTTATATATATTTTAATCCGTCGTGGTACAGTGGCACAAGCGTGAGACTGTAAACGTGACAGATTGAGAGTTCAATCACTATTCGAAGGAAATATTAAATATTTTCATTTCCTCAGTAAAATGCGGCGTCCAGTTCCACCACATACCACGCAATGCCTCCAGAATTCGGCGGAGAGTGGAGAGAGAGAGAGAGAGAGTGGTTTTTTCTTTTTTGAATTTTATGACAAAGTACTCTATTCTCGAGGAGTTCGTAGCGCAGGCGCACGTTGACTATGTCTGGCTGCATAACGTGATGTATGTGGGTTCAATCCTCAAAACGTAATGACTTGCAAATTAGATAGAAAGAACGAGGTATCCTTAACACAAGGTCTTCCCTAGACATAGTCTCCTCATGTTGAGTTATTGCAGGAAAAAACAAAACACAAACTACATTATTTGTACTCTATAAGGCTATCGGCCACGTGACCTCAGCAGCACCCACGGGAGGCAGATACGAACATTGTTGAATGCAAATTTCAATTATAATTTTAATACAATGGCTTATAATCCTTAAAAGATTAAAATTCAATGAGGAAACTCATAAAAAATAATTGAGAAGCAATTAAGGTCAAGGCTACATTTTGTTAAGTTAACGTTATTTTTAATGTAGAGTTCGAGCAAGTTTTTGTGTTGTGGAGATTTGAGCTTTAATTAATTTTAATATAACAATACAGTTATTTTATACGTTTGCTTTATAGTACTGATTGTAAACGTGATGGTTGTAGGTTCGATTCCCATGAGAATATATTTTCATTTTTCTATACTGGTAAAATGTATTTGGGTGGAGAGCGGAGAGCAGAATGTCTTGTATAATATGTATATTTTTACAATATAAAAACATATTTATAGGGTCTGAATGTAAACTACATAACTATTGTGGGTTCGATTTCCACCATCCACCAAATGAACAACTTTTATATGGAGGGAACTCTGTAGACAAATTGCGACGTTGACTTTATCTTAATTTCACCATTTTTTACGCAATTTTCTAAGACATGGGTTAATTGTGGAAAACGCAGTGTCTTAACTCCAGGTTTCTCCTACTTTTCTATATAGGAAAAAGCATATACCTCGTATTCTGTATACCTATAGGTATTATATACAATATAATAATTTAGGTATATATTTAGGCATAAAAACATATTTTAGTAAGCAAAAACAATGGAAAATCGCTTATTCAACGTATCTATTCAGTAAAAACAAAGCATGTCCCACATAGTAGTAGAGACGGGACGCAGGGCGCGGGGGGTGCGGAGTGCGGGGAGGTGCGAGGGCGTGGACGCTCTACGAGACTACGTAGCGTAAAACTTTCGCAATAACACGCGACTACACGACACGCCTTTACACTTTACACTTCGTGACACTTAGTGTATACACTTTGCGTAAATTGTTTATGTCAGTGTTGGTGTACACTATTATAAAACTGTTTGTTATGCTATATTTAATTATGTGAACTTGTTTTTAATATATTATAGGTTTTTTTGCATTTTGGTTTTTAATGTCTTAACAATATAAAAATCATTACTGGGAAAAATCAATACTTTATACTCCATGGAAATGAAGCTGCGGGGTTCTCTAGTATTGTGTAAAAATATCAACTTAATAATAAAATAATTCTCTTATAAATTGGGGAACGTTTTCCGGCCTGCAGTGTAGGGACTAAGAATATTAACAAGTTATTGCTATCGCTTCGTAAAGTGTGTCATAATATACCCTTATTGCACTGACCTCATGACCGTAAAATATACAACAAGTAAGCATAGTAACTGTTTTAAATAGTTATTTTAAAAAAATGTCTCTTAAAATTTTATATTATTGTCAATGAGTGACACATAGCACACAGTGTTTCAAATACAGAAAAAGAAAGAGAATTAACTTTAGAAATGTAACTTATTTGCTAGTTTAGTTCAACAAGAATAAAAAAAGAAGAATGACTATATAATAAGAATGAAAAAATATTACATAAATACGAGAAACAGCTGGAAGTAAAAAAAAATATTCAGATGTATAATTTTTATTCCAAATAGGTAATCTAAGCGAATTATATATATTATACTATCATAACATATGACGACATGAAACTATAATGTAACGCGCAGTGAGCAAGTCGTAGGCGCGAGGGACGTAAAGCGATCGCAAGCCGGCAGCAGCCAGCAGCAGCAGCCAGCAGCAGCAGCCAGCAGCTGACTGGTGTGTTGTATCGGCACAACACATTTATATATATCTAAAACCACTTTTATGTAATAAATATTGTATCCTTTATATGTTTATATAATTTTAAGATACTTCAGGAGCTTACGATGATGATGATGAGTATATAGGTGTTTAGGTTTGCCTACAAATTACTCTGTAATTACAAAGACATCACGAGATGATCCTTTTTGATCTATATGGAATATATTGCAACATATCAATTATGTTACATATAGCATCCATACATTTATAATATAGATAATTATTTTAATAACGGCATTTGTTCGTTTTTCTTTTTTATTTAATATACTTTTATTTGTGAACAAAATGAAAATAACGTCCGATGCCAGGATTTTCTTCTTTTCTCATTTAATCTTATTAACATTATCCAATATTATCAATCAAAATATCATATAAATTATGAATTAAGCCCCGCACAAGCTCAGCACCGCACATAAAACACATTTGATAAACCCGATCAATCCCGCAGTGGCCGTAAACAAATTCGTAAAAACATAATTTATCCCGCATAGCTGTCCCGTATCCTGCATCCCTGTATCTGTGTACATTAATAACGGGCCTTATCCCCTAATCTCGCACTCATTCCCGCTTTCCACGGCCGATTCTTTTCGCGAAAAAACGCCGGCTCTGTCGGCAGATTTATGGGGACGGATTAAGAGCTTAATAAATAATAAAATACTGCCAAGTATTGGTTTTATGGGTTGTTTTCAATTTGGTATGGGATTCGATTATCGGTAGGGTAGCGGATACCTCTTGAAGGGTTGTGTGAGCTGTCTGTTTGTTACGCTTGGAGAATGGTCAATGTGACAAATTGTACAATGTGGATACCGATATTTCTATGTAACTTGATTTAATAGTACTTCTAATGGGCTTATGTAATTAAGAATATTAAGATTATTAATACAGATTTTTTATTTGCTTAAATATTTAATTTCATTTTAACTATAAACGCTATCGCGGCTCAAATTGCACGTATATTCACGACTTTTCCCGCACATCAGGTTAGACAGAGGACTCCTTATGTTAAGAGAAATGTTAGGACCTATCTGCGAAATTTTCAAGTCATGCGTATTGAGTGGCGGAATTATAATTTAAATTTCACTTTGAATCTCAAATCGCCTTCTTCAGAATTGTCTTCAGAATATATATTCAGATTCCCGTTTCGCCTTTGAATGAAAGAATAAACATACCATTAGGCTATATCTACTTACCTTTCAAATCTATGTGTAAAAAACTCTTTCTGTAATAAGTCACTGACAGGCAACGAACAGACGTAGCTACTGAACTTTAAAAGTTAAAATTGGCCATGTAGATAGGTGTTATTGAGAAAGGATTTTTATGGGAACGGATAGAAATGGTACTTTATGTTTTATAATCCACTGAAAGAAAACAAATCAATTATTTTTTATGAAAAAAGAGTCCCGTTGAGTTTCTTGCACTGATTCTTCGCAGGTCTGAGGCATTATTATTATATTAATCTATTTAATTAATTGTATATATTGGAGTATATATGGTATGCTATATTATTATATGGTTTATATTTTTTATGTATTTTATTTATCTCTTTTATTTATAATATCCGTAATATTTTATTATAATTATGTATTATATGTATAATTATTTATTATATGTATATTTATATATTTATTGGATGTATATGTATGTATATGTATGTATATTTTACTTTTGCACACCTGCATACTTATTATCCCACATGACAAGGTTGGCTGGGAGAGAATGCTTTTAGCGTTAAGCCCGCCTTTTGTACATTGTTTTTTTGTAATTTTGTGCAATAAAGTATATATAATAATAATAATTAACTTTTGTGAATTGGCATTAAATTATTTAACATTAAAAAATAAAGCTTGTTACTTATTATGTTGAATCTAGTGATTTGAATTTGAAACTGCTGGTTAGAGCAGCAACAGACACAAAATTATTTATAATATGCAAAAAAAAAAACACAAAACAATCTCAAATAAGTTTGATACAAAGCTCAGCCAGGGTTTAGAGCACCCCATCTAGTCGCTGCATGACGATTCTCATGCGTCACCGCGATTACACCGTAAAGCCGGGCTACGCGCGCGATAAGGGAAACGGATGCGCGTCGGTCTCAGTCAAAACAACGTATAATACCTTCATTTAAATTTAAATAACAGTTAAGCCCAGTTGCGGAGGACGCAGTGCACTGTCACTCCTATCCACGATATTAAGGGATGAAAATATGTACTAAAATCGTATTAAAATAAGTTGTACATCGGGTGGTTATGTTAAAAGTTTAAACAATGATTGCTTAATACTTGATATGTTCTTTGAAAATAATCATCAATTTAAATGGCAATATTTTATTAAAAGAATAGGTTCGTAATATTAATTTTTCATTTTAGTATTAAACAAACAAGAAATATTTTTCCATTTTCATTTAGCATAGCAAGAAAATATAAAACGTACAAAAATATGTACTGATATTAATATATGCATATTTAAACCATAATTTAGTTTAGTTTTATTAATTTATAGTAAAATGTGACATGTGATCCATGGCCACAGCTACGTGGTGACATCGTGACATCATAACAAAAAGGTAATTTTTCCATTGGAGTCCGATGACGAGTGGCTTACACGCGACAAGGGAGGATTACACACTCATTTAAAATTACCGATGAAACAGATAGAGGGATTAGTTTCGAAATTTCTGAAGCGTTGTTCTCATTTAAATCGTTATCGCCTATCTGCCCCACACTTTATTAGTCACGGTTGAATTTATAGTGTTCGCTTTAGATTCTTTTAAATATTTTAATGTAAAATAGGTTTTTTAGATTTGATTCGCTTATTTTTTTGTAGTTATTATTATTTTTGACGGTAAATTATGTAGCTTTCGCAGTTAGATATATTATATGTATTGAATTATGTAAAATGTCTACAAATATATGTAAAATCCATCTCAGTAGGTACACTCGAAAAATAATAATATTCTTCTTATTTAGTAAGACCATAACATAATTAAACTATTCGTACAAAAACAAAAAAAAACAAAATTAAGATAACGAAACGAAAAATAAAAAACAATTTATGACAAATCATTAAAACTTCCACAGATATCAATCTTGAAAAAAGTTAAAATTAAAATAAAACGCACCGCCCATCAAAAATCTCTGGCATTTCATTAAGTTCTCGACTCAAAAAAAATAAAAAAAAAACAATGTCACCAAAAGAAGAGCACAGATTAAACTCTAACTACCTTCCTATAATTTAATTAACAAAGAGCGCGGGCAGAAAAAATGAAACGTCAAAATTACAACAAGATTTCGTTTAATTATCTCGGGGAGGGCGGGACTAATTACATTTTCTTAATTTGCAAAGTTCCGGTCCCGTCCCTCTGGCCGGCGCTGTACGAGCAGCAAGAGGACGTGCCTGTCATTCCATTTGTATATCTAGTTTTTGCTGTTACAAAACCGATTTAAATAGGGTTTTCCATTTCAATGGAGTTTTGCAGTGCGACCGTTAATTGTTTTTCTATTTATTTATGTTATTATTTCAAGTGTTATAAAGGAGTTAATGTTATAAGTATTTCTTCTGGTTAGGAGGCAAAGGACTAGGTTAACCTTTGAAAACACAATTTCAATGATACTGGAGGAAGGTCAAGTAAAAGCCAAGGTCAAGATCCATGTAACAAGAAAAGTAAGCTCGATCTGGACTATATAGAATAGAGTAATTCGAGACAATGTGTGTTGAGTGACGGAAGTCAACGCCGCGCTATGTCTAGATTAGCAGAGGGGAAATTTATATAATTTATTCCCTGATTAGAAATCGAACTCGCAATCGTAGTGCTGCCTGGACAAAGGTCCTAGAGCTTACATAGGGCCAAGAAAACAGACGGGAAATGTATAGGGATAAAAAAGTCAGCTTCACGCCGTATCCCGCACACAGCTGAGCAGGCAGAAGGAACCTAGTGTTAACATACTCTGTTTCCCATTTGCCGCTGGATTCTGCAAACCATCTGGTGTGAGTGGCGGAACTCAACGCCGAGCTTCGCCTCGACACTAGAGCAAAAAAATTAAAATAAAAATTTAAATAAATATTTCTATTATTATATTGCATAAGCATATTTTTATAAATAGACATCGTAGGTAAACTAAGCATTTTAATTTTCAGTTTTTAACCAAACAAAAACAACACAACACAAGGAAGAGTAAAATATACGCAATTCAACGTTATAATATCAGTAGATGTTTTTCATTAACATTTTTATAAACCTTTGAAGGGGGTGCTCAGGGGAGGTTGGGAGGCAAATTGTAGATAATTAAGTTTATCGTTTTAATATCTTTTTGTCTTTGAAATTTGCAAATGAGTTTTTTTAATAACGCCAAATTAGTAGCGGCCGCTCTAATCCTTTTATGATTTATGAGACTTAAATGCAGATAAAGGATAGAAGTTTACTGTTTATGTTTTTTTTTTCACTTTTTACGAGATTTAATTTACATTTCTTTTACTCTTGCTTAGATTAATGTTAATTATGTATGGTAGGTCTAGACTTAGTAATATTTTGATATATTTAAGGGACAGGCTAGCATGACTATGGTACATGTTTTAAAATCAAGGAAAGGCAGAAGGAAACTAGTAGAAAACACTCTGCTATCGACTTTCCAGCACTTTTCTAGATATATCGCGTGTTGAATATCGGAGTTCAACGCCGCATTAGGTATATTATGTTACAATAAGAATTGATTGCTCTGATTACTACCAAAATTAATTTTACCTAAAATTAATGAAAACTATCATTTACTAACATTTGTGAAGCACTGTGGTGATAGATTGAAATCCTAATAAATTTAAATTATTCTTATGTTTAAAATTATTTTATTCGATAAATGCAAGTTTTTAGAATAAGTAAGTTTAATTCTATGGATGCCGATAACAAAATATACATATATAATGTACATACTCTGTCCGTAAATCAATCTTTTAGAGGCCATCTATATTAGGATACTGAATGAAATATCACATCAATAGTTTCCCTCAAAAGCATAATGCAGAGGTAGAGGTACCTATAAAGTAAAATAAGGGTGTTTCCAAACATTCAGTGGTAGCATCATTAGCGCGCGTCATTTGTCACCGCCTTATCGCGGCTGTTAATAGTCGCGATTTGTGGGTTTGCGAGCTAAATCATTGTTTGAGGTGTCACTTTGGATTTGAGGAAAGAGTTGTGATGCAAAATGGTCACCAGATAAGATGAAACGGACAAAGGACAGGACGGAAGTGGTCAAAGGACATATTATGTGAGTGTTGCCAGAAGAATATAAATAAAATACATGAACGGACCAATACAACTATTGATTTGAGGTAAAATAATTACAGTTAAGTCCTCCCATTGCTGTCCTCTTTTAACACAGGGTTCCCAGGTACCCCCTGCCTATAACAGGGTGCTAAGTGCGGGATAAATTTTTATTTATACTTATCATGTTAAACAGACACAATTTACATAAGTATAACATATCTACTTATTACCTATAGTTATAAAAAAAAATATTAATAAAAAACAGTCACCACTTATCTTCAAATCCAGATTACATATTATTAAATTATATTTTATCTGCACAAGATAAAAACAATTACAGATTATAACACCAATATAGATTATAGACGTCCCCACAAAATGCAGATTAAAAAACCACGCCACGCGCACTCAATTTACTTTTTTATCTTTATTTCTGAACAGTCGTTTTGAAGAATTTGTGGCCGATAGGTAAATTGGAATTGTGTTTTTGATCGATGGCGCTCACTAATGGGCGTCGGATAAAAAAAAATAAAATACACGAGTCGGCTGCATTTTATTCGCGAGCGCAAAATGGCGGCTTTTTTGATTGATGACTCGATCTATTGTTTGGACGTCGAATGGACTATATAATGGATGTAATAGTTAACTTTTATGATATACTGATGTTTTGTTTAATATGGGAAGAACTGTTAAATATCAATTAGGAGCTGCATCTTTTGTATGTGTATAAACAGTAAGTGTCCGTAGATATCTTTATTATTACGATTCACAAGAGAGGCCGTAGTTCCGTAGTGACAGAGTATCTGTGTGTAAACGCGACGATTGAGGACTTTATTTTTGAGGAAGCGAGTTTAATATTTTTATTATCTTGCGGTATTGAGTTTCGCAACTTCAATATCTCGAAACTTAGTCAGAATGGACGGAACAGTGTAGATTAGGCTACCTCTGGACAGCTGTTACATGTGGGATACAGCATAAAGCTCAAATATATTTTAAAACGATTACGTTGAACATGTACGTAGAGACATTTCCAGTTAATTAGCTTAATAACATTTACTATTGACACTTAATACATAAGGATGAGACTTATTAGATTATAAATATTAAAACTGCAGATTCATCCAAGCAAGCCCAGCACCAGACAGCCGTACAAAGCGAGATCATCTTTTGAATACAGCATAAAGAGTAATTATTGCTAATCCTATTATATTACCGCCATAATCATTACAAACACAAAACAAACAACGTCTCATTCAAACTAATGACAGAAAAAAAACATGGCCGCTAAGACATTATTGAGAGTTACCTATCGCTGTTACGTAGGAAAATAATATCGTATAATTACCCCGGCCCTCCCCGCGCGAATGAAATGGCAATAATAATACTTAGATGAGAGACAAAGACGGCTGTACGTCTCGCGGTTCGTCTTTTAGCACTTAAGTAATTGAATACAGGGGTTGGGTAAGTTGGGGAATAAAGTATCTATAATAAATGTAATAATATTTCCGAAGACATGTTTAGTTTTCTCATAAATATAATAATATAATGTCAGTATGTTTGATTGTCCGGGACGCGACATTAATGGCGGCGATGCCACTTTGCTCCTTTCTATTATTTACTACCGGTTCTTTTGACGCGACCATATTTGATGTTCTGTCATTGAAATGTAAATATTTTGTCGTTTGAACTGAATTTAATATTATTATAATAATGTGAGGGGTTAATTTTTGACTTTAGATTAATTAATTATAATAATTGAACTAAAATCCAGAGGGTATTTAAAAAGGCTCTGTACTATTCAAATAGTATATAAAAATACAATTCAACTTTTCATAGAACTACGTTTTTAATTCACATATGATTTACACGTTTAATCGAAGGAAACTTATGTTTATAGCAGTTTATAGTTTTGTATTATAGCATTTTCATACTACAAGCGAACACTAACACATTCTTCCAATATTTTACTAAAATTACCATAAATGTATATCTGTTAAAGTACCCGTATCTCTTGAAAGCAATTAAACATACATATTTTTGTACTTAGCGCTAACTTTGCGTTTTAATTAAGTGAAATAACACGTTATTTTAATTAACGTAATTCAGGGAGCTATAAACTTGGAATTAAAATAAAAAAATATTATAATTTCCTTAATAATAATAAATTCTACCTTCGACTTTGTAATCTTTAAAATGATATAACCATATAATTTTAATTATAATTCTTACCATCAGCATTGTACAGTTGAAATATATTAATATTTTAATAACACATCTTGTTTTTGATAAACGTAGGCCACTGATATAAAGCGGATCATGTGTGTGATTATAATTGCGATAGTTGTAGGTTACACACGAGACATAGAAACATTTATGATTTTAGCAACCCGCGGCGTTGAGTTCCTCCACTCAAGATGTAATGTCTCCAGCAGTCGGCCTTAAGTAGGGTGCGGAAAGAAATAAATTACATTAAATTATTGAATTCTTAACCATACTTTTCAATAAAATATATTTCATGTGAACCACTGTAATCTATAGCGTCCAAAACTAAAGAAAACAACAAATCCCCATTAATTTAATCATAAGCTACGAAATTGGAGAAAACTTTTGTTTTTTTCATTATTTTAGTAAACAAAATAGTAAATAGTAAAGTTGAACAAAGAACATAAATACGGCATTCAATGTAAAAGTGAAACACAAGCTACATACGAGCACGAGTATCCGCCTCTCGTAAAACTAAATGGAGCAATGATAATTCTGTAGAGTGCGCACACTCTCGCCTAAATTGTCGCGAATACAGACTAACTAAAGTCTTTTTTATTTCATTTTATTTATATAGCAACACTGTAGACGTTGTTTTTTCTTATGTGGATATGTATAATATTCTTTTTTGTTTTCTTATTATTTCTAACATTTTAAAAGTGTGGTTATTTTGTTGCTTTAAAACCTCTTTACTACGTGTTGGAGGTGGCTAAATGCTTACTGAATACAATTTTAAACTGCATTAAATGTAAAACTAACATCAATGGCCGACTTCAAACTTATTAGACATTTTGTTTATAAGTCCAATAAAATTTGGTAACTTATTCAAACTACAAGAATTAGCTATAAGATGACAAAATTAAATATTATACAGCAGGGTAGGCAGAGGGAAACTAGTGTTAAGACACTCCGTTTCCCACTTTTCGCTGAATTCTGGCGGACACCAGAGCGAAGAAACGTAAATAAATATTTCATCACCTCGAGTGGGGGTCCAACCCAGTCAGTCGATTTTACAGTCACTGACAAAGTGGAATTAAACCGGACTGCACATCGAAATTAATACAAAATATATTTAAAAAACGATTAAACCTATAGGTTCATACACTAAACGAAAATCGAATTCCACACAACCAAATGGAGCTACTATAGTGTGTATAATACACCAGCAGGTATAAAGAGAGCGATCCAAATACAAGGTGAATGTAGTACTAAATGTTGTTTTGTTCGTACGCTTTTTTATGACCGCCATGCGCTGCCGTGTTGTGCGTTAGTTTTATGGGGCTTAGGAGACACGGCAGTGACGCGGAAGCGATGATGATCAATGCCCGATGATATTAGTAAAGTTCACTGTGCCGTAGAAACTTAGTTTTTCCTCAATACACTAATGAAAAACTTTTATTATCCTATTAAATCATAAAACATGTACGTATCTTGCAAAAAAATATTATATTTTGTTTTCCCTGTCTTCTCTTTTTTTTTCAAAAGGTTAACGTTACATTTGTGTACGTAAATTGCAATTATATTCATCAAATATAAATACGTAGGCATAGCGACATTCGTAACTTAGTGTAATTTTCATTCCTAAAATAGTATAAGTTTATCTGAGTACAATGCTTTAGAATCCGGCGATACATGGCAAACTGAAGTATCTTAATCAGAACAGAGTATNCCCGATGATATTAGTAAAGTTCACTGTGCCGTAGAAACTTAGTTTTTCCTCAATACACTAATGAAAAACTTTTATTATCCTATTAAATCATAAAAAATGTACGTATCTTCCAAAAAAATATTATATTTTGTTTTCCCTGTCTTCTCTTTTTTTTTTCAGAAGGTTAACGTTACATTTGTGTACGTAAATTGCAATTATATTCATCAAATATAAATACTTAGGCATAGCGACATTCGTACGGTATTACTTAGTGTAATTTTCATTACTAAAATAGTATAAGTTTATCTGAGTACAATGCTTTAGAATCCGGCGATACATGGCAAACTGTAGTATCTTCATCAGAACAGAGTATCTTAACTTTGGATTCCCAGATTCCCTCTGCATATCCTGGTATGTGATATGGGATACAGCGTGAAACAGAAAAAGTCATATTTATTTAACAAAACCAACAGTTCCTCAGATTAGCACGTTCATCCAAACAAACTGTACAATTTTATAAGTTTTGGTACAGATTTATATTGAAATACTAACATTCCCTTGAGACATAATATGGAAGTCGCATGCAGGAGCTAGTCTCCATATAAAAATGGAAACACCGACGTATAAACGCTTTAATGGTCTCTCTTCATTAATTATCTTGCTTTATTATATTCTGGGAACCACAATAAATCCTCTGCACCTCGCAGTTTATTAAACCCTTTATAGCAATGTTGTTAAGTCGGTATTCAGTATTATGGCAAAATTTTATTATTTACAACCTCAGTCCCCTGTACTGTGACTTTTGCTATAAAGTAGATACTTATTGTTTAATTTAAGTGTTTGTCGTCTTTATGTTTGTAGCACCTTGTGGCTAATAGTGATAAATCACTATTATTTCTATTTTGGTTTTATCCATTTTTAGCACAGACGCGGATTCAGTGTTCAAGGTCAGAAAAGGTTGTGGACATGGGCAGCTTCTATTAGCTAGATGTATTAATAAAAACTTCCGTTAGGTTTTCTCGGCTCAGTGACACAGATAGACAAAATCTGAATCCCACAAGTCGTGGGTTCAATTCCCATTCGAGAGGATTTATTATTTTTATTCGCGCTCTAATTTCACACATATCCAGGAAGAAACATAAAAGTACATAAGAAAATAATACGCACAAATATGTATAATAATCATTAACAATACTACACGGATATTTAACCCACAAATACCTCGATACCGCCAACTTAGTACAAACCAATGGATTCAATTTATATCGCCATCATATCGTTATTACACAAACATCGATGACACCGAGCGGCGATTAAACCTGTTAACTGTTTAGTACAAGATGTTAACTACTTACTTACAGTCTACAATATGTTAGAGGGTGGAATTCTCGTACTGAAGTGCTTGGAAGCTGTAACACATGTAGAAATAGTATAAACGGTGTAGAGATCCGCTTCTCCACACGCAATGCCTCGAACATTCGGGGGAAAGTAGGAAACAAAGTGTCTTGACACTGTAGGTACTTAATGCGAGTGACAATACATACATGCATGTATGTATGTATACATATTGTATGTACGAGTATAATGGAAATTATTGTTTTCGTTTTAGTGTCTTTATTCTTAAGTGACGGTTGTGGATTCCTACTTAAAGATTTTTTTCAATTGCTCGTTCTGGTAACAAGACATTTCTCTGCCTATCCTGCTGTATCCAGAATACAGCGTGAAGCTAAAACAATATAGTTTTACATATTTCGTATTATATAGGTACGTAGCTAAATATCAATTGAACAAGTAGTAACTGAGTATTATTTTACATCTTGGAAATAATACTTACATATTATTTTTAAACTAACGTTTCATCCCACTCATAGCAGGATAGGCAGAGAGAACCCAGTGTTAGGATACTCCGTACTCTTCTTTTCGTCCGATCGAATGTCCAGAGGGAACACTGTGACAAGTTTGTTGCTACCAGGGTGCCAATTGAAATATTTTTGCCCTCTAGTGAGAATCGAACCCACAATATACAGTAAAGAGTCCGTGACACTTTATAAGTAAGACAAATTAAGAATACAAAAACAAAGGTTACTTTTGACCATAAACCAACGCCTCCATCAATACGGAAGAGTCATTTTAACGGCACTCGAGATAACGACCCGAATAAAAACAAAGTGGGAAATAACAAAGGACTTAACTATCTTATTGTACATCGCTTTATTAGACCCGTCCATACCGGCCAGTGTAGTACGCCCGACGAGTTGTGGCCCCCCTGAAGTTAACTGTAGATGAATGCACAAATTTCACTTTAGGAATTTTCCTATTTTTGATTATTTTCCTTCCAAATGAGAAGAAGAATTCAGAAAGGCTAACTTCAGAATGACCACAACTCTTCAACCCTACTGTACCAGCGAAGATTGGATCGACGTCTAATAATGAAAATGTATTTATGACCTAATTAAACCGCTGTCTACCGAACGTTAGAGCGGAACAGAGCTATAGCATCCCACAAGTGGGAGCGAGACACAATCACCCCATCTCAGTGATTAACGAGTGTTATATGGCTGGTTAAGTACCGTGTAATTTGCAAAACGAACCCTTAATTACCGTAGAACATGGCTACTGTTGCCGTCTTTATCGCTCTCAGCCAGATTTTATGCGAAAGAAAAGGACGATCGTCGGTTAAAGTTGCTACTTGAAATGTATTTAATGAGGCATTATGATGTCATAGAGATTAGGTGAACATGGCGCTGTTGACCCGCTCTTTATATTTGGCTTCCGGTGAAACAAACATAGAGTTAGTGGCTCGTTTCCAAACGGAAAATGTTGAATTTGCGCTCGCTCTGCCTCGTAAGCACCTCTTGTTTGAGTTTCGGCCAAATTGTGCCGCGGATATAGTTTGTTAGGTTGTTTTAAAATTACTACTTACTAGTGGCCCGCCTGTAACTTCCTTTGTGTGAGCTATAAAATGTAAAATGTCACCTTACTGCTTTCTCGTAAGAATGTCGAGAAATATCCCTCATATTATTACTATTATAATAATATCCTAAGAAAAAAGAAATTCTCTGTTATCCTTCTCCGAAGTGTGTTTTACTACGTTGAAGGAGACTTCAGTATCTAATCAACCTGAATGCTAAATTTTAACGTTCTACGCCGTACGTGTAGCTCGGCTGTCCGGTGTCTGCCAGTCAGTCAATCACATAAGAATTTTATACGAGTACCTACTACACATTATACAAAGTTATTTTAGAATTCTAAAACTTTCAATAATGAACATTTTATATTTAACATGTTATTGATTATGCTAATATGAGTAAAATTACAAGAATTTCGTCATTTCAACCAGCTAAGGTTACATAGTCCGGTGAAGAATTTAAAGATTTAAAAAAATATATGATGATATAAAGTAAAAATATGTTACCATATACAATATTCATATGAATCAATGAGAAAGAAATTTAAATATAGCACTTAATAAAACAACTTAAATAATTAAGTTAAGCTAGATACAACCGTACCTACAGCTAAGCTACAAAATTTACCTCAATTTTAATTTCAAATATTTTTTCAGGTATGGTTCCAAAACAGAAGAACTAAGTGGCGGAAAAAGCACGCGGCTGAAATGGCGACAGCGAAACGCAAGCAAGAGGAGTTGGGTGAAGAGTGTGATGAACAGGAGTCTCACGAGGCTGACCCTTGCAGTGATGATGACGAGGCCAAGAGACCTCGTCTAGATGCTCTGCACCTCCACATGCCCCATCACCGCCAGTGATCTAATTCCAGCGCGGAGGCAATCGACCCAACCCACCGCGCGGCCTCACTGGGTCACGGGCACCCCCAAAAAGACATTGACGGAAGTGCCAAACAAAGTGATTATTTTTACTACAACGACTATAGAAATAAAGACACACATAACGATACGCCATTCGATCTATCCAACTGGCAGAGAGACAACAGGTTCGATTCTCGGGATAGGTACGAAGTGAGCGAAACGAAAACTAGTGATAGTGATGAGTTAAATGTTAACGATAATGAAGACCAGCCGATAAATTTCGCCTATTATCATTTTTAACATGGACACCGGTTTTGGTAAAAAATATTACATTTTATATTCTAAGCCAATAATTAAAAGATGGATTAGTTGTTCTTACATTAGAGAACCATCGTCTATTAAAAATGATGATCGGCCGTACCTGTTTAGCTGGTTAAATCTGTGGTTCCGTACATTAAACGCTTTGTAATTTATTAGCATTAAGTAAACTACTGTAAATACACTTAGCAGTTAAAGAAAATAACTTATTATAATTAGATTTTACATATTCGTGAACTATCTAGTATTTAAATCTGTATATTTCAATTATAAGATTCTCGGTGCCAATTCTACTAAAATTGTTAGTTTAAGATGACGTTTCTAATTAAGATATGTTATTAATAACACTAACATAGATAGGTTTAGCTTTAAGTTAAATAATTTATGTAATTGTAAAAAGTCGTGATTACGTAAATGTCACATGTTAAAAAGCATTTTTTCCCTAAATATGTTTCTGGAAGTAGAAAAAAATAAGTAATCACATATTTAGACCGACAAATTAAACATTACGAGGTAGGTAATTAATTCACTGCTATATCAGTGAATAAGTTTCATTCAAAGGGGGGTCGGGTAGGCCGTGTCCAGTAGAAAATAGTCTTGAAAATAAATCTTTACAAGCATATGTATGTTCAAAGCTAAAGTCCAGGCCCCCCTGGAAAATATCTCTACATACACTAATTGGAAAATATCCCCACTCATTCGAATTAGTAAGAAAAGTTACAAGTGTCAGTAACATAATCATATATAATTTTAATGCAGAAAACATGCTATTTCAGTTTTACAGTAGTTTTTTATTTTTTTATATCCCTAATATCTAGGATAGAATTTTTTTCTATACACGGCATTAGATCCGGCTTTTATTGCCAGGGCCTGCCTTTTGACTCAAGCTACGTTTTTTCAATATCCTTGGTGGCTAGGCCAACGAATGCTTTGAATGATATTAGGAATATATTCACTTAGAAGATTTGTATAAATAACATAACAAAAAGAACGTGGTACATTTTTCAAATACAAATTCACGACCACGCCGACAAAGGAAATAAATAATTTCATTTAAGACCATCATAGAAGCGTTTTAACTTTATAGATATGTAATTATAAACAAAGGCTAAATGTAAATAGTATGAGAAACGTCACTTATTTACTAAGTGTTAGAACACGCATTGCAATATATAGTTATGTATATTATATATAATAAGATGTATATAGATATTTAAACGAATTTACCTATTGTAGATATGACCACGCGAAAGTACCGACAGCAAAAACAATTTGTACATTTTTATTTTTACCGTGTAACAAAATACTTGTATGAATTTAAATGAATACTATGATGCTGACGGTACAAGAGACAGCTCAGCTGTAAATAGGCGTTTTATTTAACGTAATAGAAATCTACATTGTATTTGAATCCAAACTTAAAATTATATAAAAAGCTTTACAATAGTAATAATAATTTAATAAGCAATACTATTTATAATGTTCAAAATAAACGCTGTGTAATATTTTTTGTTCTTTTTACAAAAATATGTGATAATTTTTGACACATCTAATGGACGAAATTATAAATGATCATAAACAAAGTCGAGTGTGCTTTATGTATGTCATGTAAGACCTAAACTACCAATTGAAAAGAACTTAAACATTTGAAATATATTGTAAAAATACACAGTAATAATTCAATTCTAATAAAAACTAGTACTTGCATATAATTCTAATTTTTCCACTCCGCTTCACGAAACACGGCGTTGTGTTCCGCCAAAGTAATGTCTCGAAAGTTCGACAATGCGTCGGGAACGGAGTGGTTTAACTCTGCTTATCCTGTTGCGCGGGAAAATGCATAAAGCTGCTTGTTTATTATTATTATGTAACTCGTTTGAAGCTTTTTAATGAAGTAAATGAAATTTAAATTATTGTTTAAAAAAACATTGTATATAACAATATGGCCTCTTCAATGATAAATAGTATATAAATAATAAAATACTTGAGCGTGGAGAATCTACGTGATGTGGTTAAAATAAACAGTTAGTAAAATATATACTTTGTTTTTTCTTTCGCCCACTATCCTTTGAGTAAAATAATGTAATTATTTTCTAAATTAATATTTTGAGTGGGGTGCTTAAGACCCCCATTAGGGTAGAGAGAGATAAATTGTGAAATAAACATGATATAATATTACCGCACATAGTAGGTTAGACTTTCCTGTGTCTGGTCCTGGGAACCTAGTGATATGTGTATACGGAATACAGCATGACGATAAAATACAACATGAATACAATAGGCTTAATTTTTATTGCTTTTAGGGTAGAGTGGGCAGAGGAAACCTAGGAACCTAAAGTTAACACACTCCGTTTCTCATTAAGACACTTCCGTTTCCCACTTTTTGCTGAATTCTAGAGGCTTTGCGTGTTGAGTGGCTTCGTTGCTAGGGTGAGGAAACAAAAATATTAAACATATCATTTCTTGAAAGCCTCGTAAAAATAATGATATTTCATTTTCCCGATTGGAAATTGAACCCAACACTATTACGTTTACAGACACACTCTTGGGCCACTGTTGCATATTATGATGATATATTAACACTTATATAATTCAGAGCTCTAATCTACACTTACTCTTATCGAGTGACGCGCTATTCAATATGAATGCAATATAAAAATGTAAAACATTATATAAATAATTGTTAAAGTTAATACGAAGGTAGTGTGTTCGATTACTACTCCTTCAATCATGACTCCTGAAGAAAAAAATATATTAAAAATGTACATTGTTATAATTTCAAGAAGAACATAACCATTTCTGTACATAGAATTTCTTTGTTTAAGTTACATTAAAAACACATTTATTACATGACCTTTATGGTGCAGTATTTTCATTTAACTGGAAGCGTCGTGGGTTAGTTTTCCAGCTCGGGGAAATGGATGCAGAACGGAGTGCCTCAACATTAAATTTTCTCTTTCTACCATACTATGTGGGAAAAGCATGAAACTGAAAAAGAAATCGAAATTTATCTTTATATAATATACTGAATTACACGTTATAGGAGACTAGATGAGAAAGAAAATAATACGTGTATATTTTCAGCGCGAGGGCGACACTATCTCGAGAACTGTCTCTACATTTGAGGCGCTACTATTTATTCACACTGACGCCGTTTATCGAACTCATGCCAGGGTTTGGAAAGTAATATATTTGATATAAAATAAATTATATATTTTGAGGTATATGGTCGTGTCTGTAAACGTGATGATTGTGGGTTCAATTCCTTTTTTCATTCCTCTAGTAAATTTGGGCAATGCGTGGAGGGCGAAGCCTTAACACTAGGCTCTCCTTGGCCTTCTCTTGCATTCTGCAGAAATTAGAATAGAACATAGAGCTAAAAAAAAGTACATTAGTTTATTTATTCGGTCCGTCACTCGACAAAATTAAAACAGAATAGCACATGTTGAAAACATTAGCTTATTTGGTATTCTTAAAAATATATTCGAATTACAACATTCATAGAAACGATTTCCCCGAAGAAAGTACCGTTATCTATCTATAGTAAAGAAGGAAATTATCTTTTTTTAACATTCCTTTGAAAATTACATCCACCCAATATATTTAGTGTACCCTAATAATTTTCCTCGCGACAACCCTACAAGTATATAACAGGCACTTTCCACTGCAAGTGATCAGAAAAACCTTCGCAATCGAAGGAGGCAAAAATCGCGACGCGACCCCCCGTCACTATGGTAACCACTTCACCACTCTAACAAACAAAAACGTAACCTAACACCGCGAATATAGAGTCTATATTTGATCAAAATTAAAATGTAGAGTTCAGGGCAGAGCTCTAGCATCGCGAATGCGGTGTACTTATAAATGTAAAACAGAGTTTTACTGTTTCAAGTTGAAAAGAGATGGCCAATTCTACCCCTACAAGGGGTTTGGGGTTGGAGAGGGGTATTCTTTCATTTGTTGTGGCTTTCGCGATAAGGTGCGTCTACCTTTTATTTATGACTCCATTTTAAAGTGGGGGCCAGTGTGTTAGGCAATTCGGTGTGTGATTTCTTACCGTTGGGATTTGAGGTGAGGTCAATACGCACTGATTTATTATGTATCGGGATTGTTTTGGTAATGGGATTTAGTTTTTATTATTAGAACTTATAGTTGTAAATATATTTTCTATAGCAGTACTTACTTAATTGTAGAACGTATTGGAGAATATTTGTTGGAGGAGAAAGTTTTTGGTAAGAAAATATTATCGAAGCTTTTTTAATTTTAAAACTCAGTTTTTGCAATGTTACTAGATAGTTAGATATGAGATAATCGAGTATCTTGCCAGTCGTGCCGCAGTGGCACAAGCGTGTGGCAACGACACTACACTGTGGGTTTGATGACCACTCGAGGAAATAAAATATTTAATAATCTTATTTCTTCACCCTGATAACGAGACAAGGCACAGCGTTGAATTCCGCTTCTTATTACGCAATGCCATCAGAATTCAACGGAAAATGAGGAATAGTTTTTAGGTTTCCTTTGCCTACCCTACCCTAGCAATGGCAAAATAGCTCTATTTTGGTCTATATGTGTCCATATATCATGGTAAAGGGATCCTACTATTAAGATATTTCGTTCCCCACGTATCCTCCTATTTTCAAGACGCGCTTAGCGTCACGCTTTGACTATAAGAACGCGCAAAAAACACGCCTATATTTTCCCGAGTGGGCATTGAACCCACAACGACCGCCTTTACCGTGACACTTTCATGATAGATTAATTTTATTTACAAAGCTAAGCTATCGAAAGACGGTTATTTGCTAAGCTAGTAAATGAAATATAAAACATAATAAAGCCTACGCCGCGCACATATCGCCTTATAGTCACCACGCTGCTCTATTTGGCCACACACTGCGATTGGAGGCTTATTCTGGTCTCCATATTGTAACTGGACCCGTCTGGCTGTAAACACGATGGATGGATGTAGGTTTGATTTCGACTAGGGGGAATGAACAACATTTTTTTTTCGCTCTGGTAACAAGACAAAGCTCGGGCAGCACTTAACTGCCATTAAAAACAACTCACAATTTAATGCTTAGGCTATTTTAGTACTGTGATTTAGTATTTGACTGTAAATGCGATGGTAGTCAGTTCAGATCTCTCTTAGGGCTTTCCCTGAATTGTCCAATTCAATTATGAAAAATATTCAAATTATTAGTATTTCCTAGATTTGATAAGACAAAGTAAGATGTTGAGTTAATTCGAATTTTCCAAAAATTAAAGAACAGCGTCTCTTAAAGCCAGAAGCGGTGAATCTGTTGCCAAAAATGTCAATCAAATAAAAAAAAATGTGTGTCGAGAATACTCGAGGAAAGGCACGTAAAAAGCATGAGAGCATTAACTTATATTACTTCCCTCTGGTTACTCCGCTAGGAAAGTCAAAAAAGTAAAAGTGTTTGTTATGCGAACTGTTATTAGCAAAATTTTTGAATTGTAAGCTGTTCAAGTAGAGTTTTTTTGTATTTTTTTCCTCCAGAATAATACCCTATAAGTTGTGAAACAAGTCAAACTCGTGCATGAGTGATTCACGTCAGTAGATTTATAGCTTGCGTCTGTCTGTGCGTGATTTATGCTTTCACCCACACCACATATATCAGTATACATATAGCCGCTAGCCGCTAGCACCCACCACGCCTAATTAATAATATATGATATTTTATTGTTATACATATTATAGGATTAGAAAGTCATAACAAATTTATAGTTAAAATTTGAGTATTTTTTGTATTATGGAATCAGATTTTAAGCCCTGCTATTAGATGTGTTGGAAAGTTCTTTGATTTGAGTGAAATCTAATCTGAGGACGTTATTGCGCAGCGGCACAAGAGTGCGATTGTAAATGCGACAGTTGCGGGTTCAATTCCCACCATGTGAATAAAATATGTAATATTTTTGTTTTTCGCTCTATTGACGAGGCAGAGTATGGCGTTGAGGTTCTGCCACTCAACACGCAATTCAAATTCAAATTCAAAATATTCTTTATTCAAATAAATTTATAATAAGCACTTTTAAATCGTCGATTGAACATATGAACAAAAAGCTACCACCGGTTCGGAAGGCAGTTCTGCTGAGAAGAGCCGGCAAGAAACTCAACAGTTGCTCTTTTCAAAATCAATGGTACAACCTATAATCATTAGCTGGCAGCTATCCTGCATTACATTCAATAGACATTGATTCCATACATGTTTGTCCAGTTGCCTCTATAATTCAGTAGAAAGTGGAGAATGATCTAAATGGGAACGGAGTGTTATAACAGAAGGTTCCCAGGTTCCTTCTGCCTGCCCTGCTATGTACGAGATACAGCCTAAAACTAAGCTAAATATGAGTCTCATTGAAAACGCATTACATGATTTTGTGCGTAAATTATGGAAACGGATTTGCAAAATTTTGAATAATCAGCTGTGTAGTGTGTGTGTAAGTATATTTTACAAATTTCCCTAAATGTTTAGTGCTACTTTTATTATTAATAAAACTAATTAATTTTGTAGCACAAGCAGACGAAGCCGCGAGTGAGTCCCTAGTATAAAATAAAATCAATTAAATTTGAGAGGTTAACAGTACCTTTCCAAAAAACGAAAAAGATCAGAATAAAATAAACGGTTTTATAGCCGTACACAATAAATGAAGACGTCCGCCTGATTGTGAGTGATTTAAAACAAAGCGCTATAAAACAAATTATGTTACGCCCAGACCAGAGAACAAGTGTTATATTACTAGCATAATGAATCTTTTTTTTAGGGTAGGTTCGCTCCTCACTTTCCGCCGAATTCTTAAGGCACCGTGTGTTGAGTGGTGGAGCTCAACGCCGCGCTTCTTGGAATCGAATCCACTACTGTCGTTTACCCCTGAGTCACAAATGGCCTCAATGTAATCATGATCAATATAAATAATGTAAAAGTGACTTTGTTTGTCTGTTACGCTCTAGATCGTAAATATATGAAATCTTACAAAGCAGAGTACAATATGGGATAATGCGTAATAGTAGAGAAAAATACAGAGTAGGCAAAGATATCCTACTTACTCCGTATTCTCCTTTAATAATCCTCTTTACTCTCTTTTTAATTTTTTTTTATTTATTTCTACATAATATTTAATTTGATTATAGTTGTTTAAAATTAATTTCTTATCAATAATATTCACAGTATATTGATGAGAAAGTAACATTAAAATAAAATGTAATAGTTTCAATAACAAAATGTTTATAGTGTCTATAAAGCACTTGTTTTTTTGTCACTCCGCGTTCGGTCACTAGCGACGTGATTTAAATCAAAGGACAAAGATTCATCAATTGATAAAGTTTTATGGACATTCCTTCATATACTTTTATATAGCCAGCAAGTTGAGGGAACGCTATAGATAGATATAGTTTGGTTTTAAAGTGCTTAAGTAACTTATTATTTGTTGTTCAAACCACTAAAAAACAACTGTTATTTTTTTTAATGAACGTAATATGATAAAAAGAGTGATTTCTCTTTCTCTGCTTACTTACTTAGTTACAGTAGATAAAGTATGCAGGAGAGATTAAGAAAAAAATACAAACAAAAATAATAACGACTATTTGTTTGTGGAAATATAATTATGTAGGCTACTCTTGCGAGCTCAACATGATAGTTAATGAGGGCCGGGTTTAACGCCGCGTTTTATTTACCAAAGTGGAGAAATGAAAAAGACTTAAATATCATATCCTCAAGATTGGATCGAAGCACATTCGACATCGACTTCGCCAAGAAGGTCTCCTAGTATGACTAAAATAAAAACAGTCAAGTGCGAGTGAGACTCACCAATAAAAGGTTCTGTAGCAACTTCAGTATTGTAGGTCAAAGGGAAGTAAAACTAATAAAATTTGACAAACTGAAATTTGGACTACATCTATAAGTTTATAATTATGTTTTTCCAAGAAATACCTATAAATTTTGTTTTTTCCTGTATTTTAATAATAAGTTCTCTCTTCGTACCAAATTTTATAACAGCTATTGGTCCAGGGGTACTCTATACAATTAAATTACGCGGAGCAAAAATAGGCGTATCTTTCGCTTACGTTGACTTAAAAGCTATATTTCTTTCTAATAGCCAGTTAACTTCAATATTTGATATAAGTTTCAGCTCGATACCTCCACGCGTTCTCGAGATAAATGATCTTGACAGACGGACAGATAACCAACAAAATGATCTTATAAGGGTTCCGCTTAATATTTTTAAGTTGCGGAACCCTGAAAAAGGATAAACATATACATTTACAGCATGGCGGGTAAAGGTCACGAAAACATTTATAACACATGTTAGTGTTAAATTGGAATTAATCAAAAATTGAAACGCGATATATTTTTACAGCGCAGTTAAAGCCATTATGCGGCAGGATTTTATTGAAATTGATAAGTTCGCTTGTAAACCAATAAACGCAATAAACACCAGCGGTACAACTGGTAGAGTGGAAGTAGAGATACGAGGCGGGCTGTGGCAACTAAGGGAATTGAGATGTCTGTCCTTGTTGTGTCCTATTAATTTGTATTTAAATAGTATCAAATTAAGGATGTTTTTATATATAAGTTAAGAGATTTTGTATATTAATTAATACCACACAGGAGCCTTGCACATACCTGCAAGGTGAGGTAGCGTAGTGTTAAGACGGTCCGTTTCGTGTGAGTGGCGGAAGTCAACACGAAACATGTTCATTATCTAGAGTGTAAATGGAACCCAAAAACCATATTTTATGTATATTATATAAAGGAATAAGCGACCCGCGCGCGGCTCCGTCCGTCTGTAAACTTTCTTACTAAATCCATTCAATAACAACACTACAAACAGCTACACTCACAATTTTTCACATTTCTAATACTAGTAGGATATTATAATTAGCGAGCAAAGAGTAAAATCAGGTGAAGAACTAGTGAATACAATTGATTGGCAATAAACAGGCAGCGCGAGGTGCAATAACACGTATAATTGACAATTAGCGATCATCCGCGACGTCCGCGGGCAGATGAAGTCTGGTAATTCCTTTTATATATCTACATATGTCTGTAGGTATATCTTACAGGTATATAATAACTTGATCGATATGTTATTAATTTGATTGCTTGCAACCGTATATGACGTGATGACTATTACTTTTAATTTTCATTGAAAAAAAATTAAATTAAAAAAATATTTTTATTAGTACATATTGATACTAAATAAATTATACTATTATTTTTTTTATTAAGTTTTAATTTGCGATAAGTTAATACAAGGATGTGGATGGGTTATCCATTCGAGGAGAAGAGGAAATAGTTAATACTTTCATTTCTTCGCTCTGGTGTCGAGGCAATGCGCGGCGTAGAGTACCGCTACTTAACATGCAATACCTTCAGAATTCGACGGAAAATGGTGTACAAGTTGTCTTTATAATAGGTTCTCTCTGCCTACCTTTCTGCGAACGGGATACAGTGTAAAAAAATCTATTTATCTATTAAAAGTCTAAATTATATAAATTAAAAAAGTTCATATAGTGTAATATATATATATTAGTCTATTACATGACAGGATTAGTAATAAAAAGGTTTAATTACAGCAGGTGAAGCCCTAACTCATTTAAGTAAATATTGAAACATTATAACTAATAATAAAACTGTCTATCATATATATTATTTAAAAGCTTTAAAGCAATTAAATTAAAAGGAAATAGTTTTCTATAAATAATAGGTATCTCTGATTTTCGTGATTATTACTATGTATTGAGTAATGGAACTCAACGCTGCTCTTTGCCTCGTTAACAGCGCGAGTAAATGAAAATATAAAATATTTCATTTCGTCGAGTGGGAATCAAACCCACGACCGCCGCGTTTGCAGTAGTTCACAGATATAGAAAATTTCGAATGTAGTATTATTTTTTTACTACATTCTGTCAGACAGACAGACAGACAGAGGGATATATCATATATAATTTATGTATAGACCTAGTTGATATTAGATTGAAAAGCAGCTTCGTGTTTCACATAGCAGGGTAGGACAGAGGGAACCTACTGTTAACATACTCTGTTAATTTACCAGAGGAGAGAAATTTATTAAATACCTTATTATTACCTTACCTTATCTTACCGGTGGGGTATTTTTGGTTAAAAATTATATTTATCTCATTATCTTTTAAAAATATATTAAAGACACGTTGATTGACACGCCAACAAGTCGGGAGCACACCGTGCCACTGTTGTACTTCTAATTTCACCAATGGCCAATTGGTATTGGCCAATGTATTATTTTATAGCTCCAATTAGGGTTGATATAAATAATACATTTATTGATTTTACGGTTTTATTTTATAGCTTAACGCTGTATCTTGCACATAGCAGGGTAGGCAGAGGAAACTTGGGAACCTAGTGTTGTAGGTTGTATCGCGGCGTGTTCCCACTTCCGTTCCCAAATTCCGCCGAATTCTAAAGGCATTGTGCGTTTAGTGGTGGAACTCAACGCCGCGCTTTGCCTAGTTATCAATCCCTTCTGCCCATCCTGCCTTGCTATATTCGCGAAGTTATTTTTTTATACACTCGTCAACCCTACTTTATCATGTCAGTGTGTCACTTTAGTCACATTCGCTTTGCCACTTAAGAATTATTAGATAAAATCGGTTTTTATTACCAATATACAGGTTGAAAATAGCTACGTAATTAAAAAGTAAGTAAATAACTTCATTCTACTTTAGTACACGAGCCTTATATTTATGATCAATTAAAAACCATAGCAAGTTGAATATTCATAGGGTTTTTTATGGGTAATGTTTATTTAACTTTTATTTTTTATAATTAATTGGTACAAACAAATGAATATGAACACTGTATTCAAATAAATACACTTTGTATAATGCAGAGAAGTAGAATGCAGTGTGAAGCTAAAAAATGGGGGAAAACTTTCAGAAATTCTAGATTCAAATTAAAAATATTCTAAATAATTCAGTTTCAGTTAAAAAGTACTACCTACTTACCTACCCAGTGACGAGTCTCGCTGCTATTAACTCGCCATCCTATTTATAAATATCGGGTATGGAATTAGTTTGTATCACACGTGAATGAAAATCATGTAAGCACATTCATATCATCAGCACATGTCTTCGTCCACTGCTGGAAGTAGAATATCAATGGCACGCCGCTAAGCTCAATCTTCGTCGAAGCCAATAAATTGCAATGGCCTTGGGGCAATTGAAAATGTAAAAGCACTCGGAGGAGAGGAGTAATGACGGAGTTACTAAAGGCTAGTGGTCTCTGTATTATGAACTAAAAAATTTTTTTTTCTTATATTAATAAGGTACTAAAACAATATTTTTGCTTAAAATATCTAATCTAATCTCTAATCAAATTCTTTGTGTAAATGTTAGGGCACTTTGTTCCCAACTTTTCGCTATATTCCGAAATATTTCTTGTTGAGATGATAAAATAAAAATAAGCCATTCCCCTGAGGCGATATCGAACCTGCAACTCCTTCCTACCTTATTATTTTTAAACAAGTGACCTTCCACCATAGGACCAAGTACGAACCAGACAATACCTTTGTCTTGGAATTCCAGCACCATCAATAAAAACATTGATAATAACGCCGAACCCACTCCAACCCGACCCGAGTCCGAGACGATAAAGCTTTAAGCATTAAAACATTTTAAAATGTCATAAATAAAGACGCTTAACGACTGAGACATGATCCGCTATTAATCACGAGTTCTCTTTAATGCTACTTTTTATTACATGTAAATGAGCGAGGTGTGCACGCAGCCTTATGTGGTTTTTTTTTTTAGTTTCACGCTGAATCCCGCATATAGGAAGGTAGGGAGAGGGAACTTGGGAACCTAGTGTTAAGACACTCCGGTCCTATTAAGAAACTACCGTTCTGTACTTTTCGCCGAATTCTTTAAGCGGGGTTCAAATGTAAGAAATGTATTTTTGGAATAGTGTCTTAAGTTATAACTAATATATAAAGATGGGTAACTGGTAAAAACATGGCTCATTAAATGTATTTTATACCAACAAGGAACAGCTTCGCACTAGTCGCCAAATAATAGACAGATGACACTTCGTTATTGAATGCAAAATAGAAACATTGTAATACAAATTGTATTTATTGAAATTCGAGACTATTATAAAATTAGTAATTCTGCTACTAATTAATTTCTTAGGACAAAAGGCAACCTGGCTTTTTTTAGTAGAACTATTATAATACGAGTATGTCCCAATTAACAATAAAAAGAGATAGACACGATAAAATACACCATTTTTCACACTTCACATGCATCTATAACATTCTGGACAAAAAACCCCGCAGAAACGAAAAAGAATATATGTATATTGTATATACTTATATAATACATTTACAACTTAAAAATCGTCTTGTCGTAAGTTCATACTTTTTTTAGACAATACGACAAATTGTATGATCTAAAACAAAACGTATAGAATTCCAAAGTAATTAACAATCTTGTACTATTTTTCAATAATTATGCACATACATATCAAAACACACTTCGGTAAGTAGGTCCGGTCGGCAGCTTTGGAAATTCTGATTTACGACCAGTGAAATATAACGAGCAATTATTACGGCAGCTGTTTTAGAGAAAAGGCGAAATTTTAGAAAATGTGTCATTTTTTAATGTAGCGAAACTTGAACTCACGCGCCTTTTGCGAGAAGTAGCTCTTCGTGTCATTTTTTAAATGTTTTCTTTTTGCATTATTCGTAAAGGGAGGAGCGTAGGGAAGCACTAAGGGAGATTTTTTCGAAACTCTTGGGGGGAGGAGATAAAACAGTATTTTACCAAACAGAGTTATAATAATAATTAAAATTCAAACGAAAGAATTAGTACCTACATATATGTAATGTATATATACATTAAATATATAAAAAATGTTATTTAGAAACAAAATAAAAGTAAAAATGATGAATAATTTAAAAAGCTAATTCATTAATATATCATCACGGCATTGTTTTCTAAAAGCTATCGCCTTTTTTGAACAGGAAACGGATATTTGTACTAACGTCGACACGACAGCTCGCTGTCACTGCCTGGAGCAGGGACCCGGCCCGTTTTTTGTTTGACGCCTTTAAAATATTAAATTATCAAAGTGTTTATTGAAATATGAGGAATTTACGTGGTTGTAAGTTGTTTTTTTTATATTTGTTTAATATAATGCTTAATTGGTGCATTTCTGGTCTGAAACGAAATTTGACTTCATTTTGAGCCTACTAGAATGAGTTTCTGAGAGTCAGTTTGAAAATTTTTCATCAACGTTTGTGTTTTTTTTTACAACAATGTTTATTTTTAAAAAAGCAAATACCTCATCTCTAAGCCTTTGCATTAATTCTCAAATTTACTGAAAATTACTCATTATAATTCCTACCACATAAACGTCTTAAAAAAGCTTTGTCCTCACAGCTCTCATCACGATAGTGAAGCAATTAAAGGTGCATCACTAGTAAAGTAGAATAAAAATAGTATAGTGATAGACATCAATAAGAAGAAATTACGTACCAACTAAAAACCCATTAAAGAGATACGAGGGACAAGTCATAAATGAGGTACGTATAAATAAATACATATAAATACGTATAAATCTGGTAATTTATGCTGTAAGGCGCGATGGGCGTTTAATGACATGGCTATGGACAGATGGATTATTATTAGTGACAACTAACTATACCCTAAACACTAGTATTCGTGTCTGTTATTTTTAATCTGTCAATTTCAGCTTTCAGCTTTTCTCCAGGCGGAGAAAATGATTAATGGCTGATTTAGGGATTAGGGATAACAGGCGCAAAATAATCTAGTGTTACATAGTAGAGATAATACGACTGGATACTATGAGCTGATGGGGATGGTATCATACCATACCACAGGTGAACTGGACTGTTTCAAACATTGCAATATCTATATTTGTTTCATTAAACATATATTTGTGAACATTCAAATATTTATTTTTAACAGACCCTTGTTTTAAGTCACACTATGTTTTGATTAGAAGTCATATAAAGACGGAAAATTCGGCTATAGTTTCTCGTAAAACAGAATCTTTGTTCATCGTGTTGGAAAGTAAGATGACATTTTTACAATATTTATAACTATTTCGGATATAGGGCAAACAAGCGTGCGGTGGTAAACACTACAGGTTGTCGGTTGTTGTCGATTCCACATGAGGGAATAAAATATTTAATATCTTCATTTCCTCGCTATAGTGACGAGGCAAAGCCCGGAGTTGAATTCCGCCACTCAAAGCGCAATGCATTGAGAATGCGGCGGAAAGTGGAATGAAGATGGAAGTGTCTTAACATCCCCTGCCTGCTGATATATGTAGGATACAGTGTGAAACTAAAAAAAATATATATATAATGGAACAGCCGTATAACAATTTCGTCTTGGCTGAACATAAGCGGATTAACTGGCTATAATAATAAAAAAATATATCTTTTCTATTAATAAAACTATGTTAGCTACATAAGTACATAATATATTTTAATAAAATGAACCGCGAGTATAGTCGCGGGTAAAGTTAAGTGTTTTATATTGGTTATAAAGTGATTCAGCCATGCTTCGAATGGGCATGTATTTTATTAAAGACCTATAAGTCTCGAAATATATACTTTAATCTTATGGAATAAGCCCTGTTTTCCTTTGTCATATCTTTATTACTATCATAAAAATTTAATTAGTTAATTTTTTAACTATCAGTCTAATTTTATTGGTATTTTTATTCATAGTTTGGACTTATACTAAATTTTACATATTTTAATATCACACATTTTTTTTCATTGTATAGAAAATAATCCCTTATAAGTACTTTGGATATTTCTAGTTGTGTTCAAATCCCTAATAAAAACGTGAATAACATTGGAGAATAGAAGTTAAATTTAAAAAAGGGAACTTTAAGTATGTTAATAAAAGTGTGCAAAAGTAACTTTATTTTTATAATTATAAAATAGTAACGACATCACCAAAATCACTAGGTGCTAATTACGCACGCGCAAACTTATTAAAATAGTCGTAATTATTTTTTACCTGTATCAGTAACTTTTCACTGTAATTACCAGAGGGAGGAGATCTCGGTTCACCTTTGAGAAGGCAGCATCGATAATACTGGAGAAAAGTAACAATTAGAGCCTTTTGACTCCCCACAGGGATTGATGAAGAGGTTGATGATAACGGACGAGGCGAAAGAATTTTGTAGAGACTGGTCTGGTCTCTATATATTTCTTTCCTTCGTCCACTGACATCAACCTCTTTCCTATCGTTTGGCGTTTCGTTTTATCAAGTTAAATATTCCAGTCTCCGTCTCATCTCTATAGAAAAAAAATATCTAAAAATGTCAATTTTAAAGTTCTTATTCAAGTATCGCTTATCGAATCGACGACGTACCTATAGTTACGTATGTTTCTAAGTGATGAAATAAACTTGTGATAAAGAGTTAGCGACTAGCCGAAAAAGCAAAGGTATACCCTTTGTTTTTTTATAAAAAATGTTTTTATTTTATAAAAACCAATTAGTATTTTATAAAATATATTTTTTTTATTGCCATAACTTTATAGTGTATTTTAATTGAATTTATATAAATACATTATATTTATTATTACGTTTTTTTGGTTGTGAATTACTTAACGTTTTTTGATTGTGGTTTTCACTCGTACTCGGAGTAATAAATTAGGCGTCTTTCTTCTTTCAAGCAAGACATTTTTTGACATTCAAAACGATTAAGAGACAAAAATATTAAGAGTTCTGGGGAAAAGTTGGAAACAAAGTGTCTCGTCCCTTACTTTTTTCTGCTTCCTCTATGGTGTAAAAATCGCAAATCTACCAGTAAACCTGACCAAGATTGAACCTACGATAGTCGTTCCTAAACAGTAGCCCGACTTTACTAAACACCTACCACCACCACCACCGCTACCACCAATGTGATTTACAACACAAAAAAACGCACAATACCTCAGCCTGCCTCATTAAGGCAGGTACCCAACTATATCCGGTCAGGGTCCAACAATACACACGTATAAATAACTAAGTTATAAATGGACTCTTAATAACCAAAAAACTAAATTATATTAGAAGATTTGAAGAAATGATCTATGAGCATTTTTGGGATTAATAAAAAGTGGTAGAACCGGTAGCTAAAAGGGATTAAGGTTCGATTCCGGCGATGACGATTAATAGTGATGTGTTAGAGTGATGAAATTATAACAGGTTATAATAAAATATTGAAGGTATCGTGATGCAGTGAAATAGTATTAGACTGAAAATGCAGCAGTTCTGGTTTCGATTTCTAGTCGATGGTACGAATTGTTTTTGTTTTCTTGTTAATATTTGGTAAAACAAAAATACAGCGCTAAGTTCCGCCATTTAATTTTTTCTTTTTATGGACAAGGATAAGGCAAACGAGGGTTCGGGTCGCCTGGTAAGTGATCACCGCCACCTACCACCTCGTGCAACGTCAGAGGAGCTACAGGTGCATTGCCGGCATTCAATACGTAATATCTCGGATTCAGGAGTGAAGTGGGGAATGGAGTGACTTAACACTATGCTATCGCAGCCTTCCTTGCTTTACCTTAGCCTACGAGTATTCTGGTGAGGAGCTGAATAAGTCAACAATTGCATTTTTCTTGTTATACTTACAACTGGCAGTCGTGGCGCAGGCCCACAAGAGAGTGACTGTAACCTTCACAGGTTGTGGATTGTGGATGCAGAATCCGGCTAAAAGTGGACAACAGATGTGTCTGAAGACAAGTGGAGACAAGGTGTCTTAAGACTTTACTCAAATATTGTACAATACATTCGATAGAAAATTAAAACGCTTTCGTTACTAATTGATTGATAGACAACACGCAGCCGAAACTACACGTCGTTGAACGCTGAAATTTGGCAAGCAGTCTTTGATCTTCTTACACTAGAAGGGAGCAGTATATTCCCCTGGAACCTAGAAATAACGGGATCCTTTAGTTATAATATGACTTCGACATTCTTGTTAGGTGTCTCTTTCTCGCAGTCATCTTTGAAGTGTGAGAGTGTTTGTGTAGGCTGAGAGCTTCAGGAATGCTCTATTTAGGTAAAATGCTATACAGAGTGATTCAATATTGTCATAAAAAAAATCTGTGATATTTTTTTTTACAGTAAAATGATAAGGTTTCTATGATATATTTTATTGTATTGTATTTAAATGCATACGAAATGTCTTCTGTTCTAGATAAAAATATTCACAAAACTGAAAAAGTAGGTACCTTGTAGTATCAGGGTTCAGGCCAAACTTGTCACTATAGTTACAGGTTCAAGTAACACTTTTCAAAATATTAGTATTTGTAATAATTAACTTTATTAATATCTATTTTAAGAATATCCCTAATGCAGAGAATGCAATTAAATCAAGTACTGCTCATTTTTAAGACGATTTTACAATACACACCCATTATTTATGTACGATTTAAGCGAAATCCATTTATAGTAGATACTTTAAAAGTCAAAAACACGTTTTTATATGCAATCCAATTAACAATAATATGACCATAAAAGGCAGTAACCCACAAATCCCCCCTATAGTATTCAATGTTTTTCCCTACCTGCCACTTCCTTCCTAGTCCTATCCATTACCATGAATGAAATTCCATAGCTTTGACAGTTAAATGGCTCTGACACCTTTAGAAAATAACCAAATTATTTTAACCGTACTGGTATTGGGTTCAAAATCGTACGTCAAACAAATATAGTATGTTACAAAGTTTAAAATGCTTACAAAATGGACATATTTATTAGAGAGTAAGGTATAATTTTAGTTATTTTTGGGTAGTTTAGTGTATTTTTGTAGTGTCGGTCTCGTTGATCGGTGCCACGCTGTCTGGTGAGACGTTTTTGTCAGAGTTTTTGCCCCAAAATATATCCAATTTGCCTAATGATACTCGCTGACACCTCGACTCACGGTTAACTTTACACACTAATGGGTTTTGACGTTTGTTTTTAATTTCTTTTGTTATTTTCTTAGGAGATTAATTTTTAATTTTGGTGAACTCCAAATTTAATTTAGAAGTTTTAGTAGATTTTAAGTTTTTAAGATTTAACTTGCTTAAGTAATTGTGAAAATGCTGTATTAATTAGATTTTACATTTTGCTTGTCTATTTCAAAATAAGCTTAAAATGTTTAATTGATATCGCTTTAAAAATTTTACTGTATTTGTCTGTCTGTGTGTAGTGGTGTAATATTTTAAAAATATATTAAGAACTTACACAAAATTTGATTCTGTATATACCCAATTCAAAACTTATAATGTATACACATGCATAAAACTTCCTTTGCAACTATCTCGTATCGAATAAACCTATCGGAATTAAAATTAAATGACTTCCTCCTAAGTACAGTCACACCCATGAAGTAATAATTTATAAATAATGCTATACATAATATAAATATACGCAATTAAGTGATTCTAAACTTCTAACATATACTTGTAAGTTTTCTTTATTGATTTATTATAAGACATACATGTCATTTGTTTTGTGGTTAATTTGAAGTGTTAGATTCTTCTTAGCTCTAGGTTAACGAAATGGAGTGTCTCCACTCTAGGCTTCCTCTAAAAAGTACTCATTTAGAAAAAATATCTCTTTTTTAAATATAATAATTTTTACAATCAGAATCGAATTCACACAAATCTTCTGAACTACATTAAGATAGCATTTATTATATCTAATATTCTTTATTATTCCTCACAATCCTGCGAGCACCGCTCAACACACGTAATGTGATACAAAAAAAAGTTTACGCGACATTTAAAGAAGTATCATCAATGGAGTTTACTCTATTCACAGAAAAAAAATGACTTTTAAACGTAGTGTTTCCGGTTCGATGCTTTGTTGTAGCTTTATTGTACTTAAAGGAAATACTATACAGCCAGTAACGTAAAACTTTACTCAATTCTTTCATGGTAAAATAACCCCTATATTTTTATGAGTTTGGGGGTTAAAATTGTGTTGTTGTATTATTATTTTGCTATGTTTAAAGAAAAAAAAATCATATAAATTGTCAATAGTACCCATTATTGGGTTAGCGTTAGATGTCTTCGAGTGAATGGAGCTCGATTTCTATTAGCTATTGTATTCGGGATTAATTCTGTTCAGTGACATATTTAATTTTACGGCTTTTATGCTTTTGAGGGATTTGTCGAAGCTAATTTTGGTGTTTGGAGTAAATCTGATATACGATTTGATGATTTTTTTTTTGCTTAATTTCGTGAATGGCTGTGAATGACGCCCCGATATTTGAGTTTTGTCAGTTAAATTACAGTGATCTCTTTGACATGTATAGAATAAAAATATTATTTTATTTTATTTTTACTTATTTATCACTTAAGGTCGTCGCAATGAATTTTTCATATTATTGAATTGGCATCGGTTCTTGATAAATGTACAAAGTTTCAAATTAATCTGACGTTTCAAAATGACGTTCAAAGTTTCAATTACATACATACACAGACATACTTTCTTTTTTTGTTCTTCAAGTAGACTTAAAGTTAGTATGCACTATGCATTGACATTTGCATTGATCTCTATAGCCATTATGGCAAGGAACAGATATATGAAGGCATCACTACGTAGTTATTCTAATTGCATCAGCGATGGTGACGGATCCTATTCCCACTCAAAGAACCTGCTCGCTCTCAAATATCCAATGATATATATTAATAAAATTGTCTGTTGTCTCATCTACTGGGATTGAAAAAATATGTTTGTAAATTTAAATATTCACACAAAGGAATGTCTTAAATCTAAAAAACTCTAAATACCGCACTCAATGCAGCAGCAGCAAATAGCAAAATAACTAAATGTTATTTTAATAAAATAACTAAAAAAAGAATGAAAGGCCAGTCATCGCACAAACGTGCTACTATAAACGTGACAGACGCTGTTGGAGAGTCAATTCCCACTCGAGGAAATAAAATATTAATTATTTTCATTTCCTCGCTCTGGTAACGAGGTAAAGCACGGCGTTAAGTTCCGTCACTCTACACGCGAAGCCTCCAGAATTCAGTGGGGAACGGAGTGTCTTCACACTAGGTTCCCTGGTTCCCTCTACCAACCCTGATATGAGCGGAATACAACGTACAACTAAACAAAAAGATTATTATTAAAGTAGAAATATATAGAGTTAATTAATCTAGATTTATTAAGTTGTTACGTGGACCATTGACACGAAGTGTGAAGTCATTATGGTAACGAACAGAACAGGTAGCTGGCGGTGGCGGTCCCGGGCTCGCGGCAAAGGCAGGAGCCTGATAAATGAGCCCCATTGTCAGCTACTGGTGTTTGGTCAAGAGGAGTGGTGGTTTGTAATAGAGTTCCGTAGGCATTTATGAGAGAATGAGAAAAATACTTTTATAGAGCGTAAAAAAGTATGCGAGAAAATAGAAATATTATTTTAGAAATTCTAAAAGGATAACGTAACGAGACATCTTGGACGGTTTTCAGAGGCTTTTTAAAATGTTCTTCGTGTGGAATAACACTTTCAAATGTTACAAAAGTATATGAAGCTTGTGAGCTTTTTTACGCTTTTGAAGATATCATGTAAAAAATCTGATTTTTAGGTTAATTCTATTCTCTCTCTTTCTTAATCATATATTTCGAATTTCATCCCGACCAAAGAAGTCAAATAAGTCTTCACGCTGTGTACCACATACCTATAGCTGTTTAGACAGAAAAATAACCTATTAGTACTTAAGACATTTTGTTTCTCCCCTTTCCGCCCATACTAATCAAAGAACAGAAAATAATTAACTTCCCTCTAACATTTACAGTCAAACTAAAATAGCTAGTGATAATAAATAACCTTCCTTTTTCGCCGTAGTCGGGTAAAAATAAACCAACACCCATTTCCCTACCAAACGAACTCTACATAAAAATAAAAGATCTACACATACGTTTGTGCTGCGTCGGTATATTCATGTTAAAAGTTATATTATATTGTATGTAGGGTAGTTTGTAGCTTTATTTTTGTAGGCTTTTCTTATTTTATGTTGGTCTGGTGTTTTGATGTGTTGAGTACTAGGTGGGGTTGATTGGATGAGGAGTGTTAATTAAGGCTTTAGATGCTTTTAATGTTATAATTTGTTTGAATGGCACGCCTGGGGCACATTCGTGGGATTGTAAACGCGACATGTTATAGGTTCGATTTCCACTCGAGGAAATATAATATTAAACGATCCTTGCTCTGGTGGTCTTGGCAAAATGGTCGCCGCTCAACACGCAATGCTTCCCTCTACCTACTATGCTATGTTTTATGGTCCAAGGAAATAAAATTCCAGGCGGCCACTAGGTTACATAATATACATTTGTAGGTAATAGATAATATTTTTTATTATAGACCTCTTAAAACACATCTTTTTCTATATATTCTCATAAATTCTCTCTCTCTCTCTCTCTCTCTCTCTGCCATTGTCGGTCCCAAGCCCGGATGAGAAATAGAGGAGGGTTGGCATATTCCAAGTCAAAGAGGATGGAGAATTTTCAGATTTTTATAATATAAAAGCAGGTGTCCCTCAAGGTTCTGTTCTGGACCCGTTACTATACACATTGTACACGTCTGACCTTCCAGAAACATACAATACAACTACCGCTACCTTCGCTAACGATACCGCTATTCTCGCTTGTAACAAAAACCCTGACCTAGCATCTGCTACCCTCCAAAAAGGCCTTGATAGGATAAACAACTGGCTTCAAAAGTGGAAAAATATAACAACAAAAAGAGATGAAGTCAACTTACGATACAGAAATATGTACTGGTTCATGGCGCACAACTCAGTCTTATCCATAGATAACAAACTTCTAATCTATAAAACCACCCTTAAGCCAGTCTGGACTTATGGTCTCCAACTCTGGGGAAGCGCATGCAACTCCAACATTTTAATTATACAGAGACTGCAGAATGGCATCTTAAGAGACATACACCATGGTTTATAACAAATGCCGAAATACATGAAGCATTGAAAATCAACACATTAAAAGATGAAATAAGGATCTCAGCTCAAAGATATAAACACCGGCTAAGGAATCATCCTAATTTCCTCGCATCCGACCTACTTAATATCAGCGACCATAAGCGCTTAAAGCGACACGATATTCAAGAGCTAGACTCCAGACATTGAAAAAGGTTGCTTCCATGGAAGCTCCCTGGCAAGACATTTTACCTTCACCAAATCATATGACTATAAGCAGTCATCAACTGATTGCAGATCAACTAACAGAAAAATATATATTCTTATAAATTAAGTTACTTGAAAGAAATTTTAATGTTTAGTAAGTAAAAGAAAAGAATTATGGTACGATACTTATATTTACATAACGTACAAAACAAATATTTTTATCGTGTAAAAATAAGGCTTCACTTGACAAATAAGTTAATAAGAAACGCTCGCGCTCGAATAATTTTCTCTTTAATCTTTAAGGATAGCTTACATGGCGTCTAATAAATATTTGATAAGTTATATTGTACGTTGATGCCAGTCGTGGCCCAGGAGTACAAGCGTGCGAAATCCTCTCTCTAGTGTCGAAGCCAAAGCGCGGCGTTGAGTTCCGTCACTCACCATGCAATGCCTCCAGAACTCAGAGGACAGTGGTATGTCTGAACACTAGGCCGCCACTGCCTATCCAGCCATATGTTGGATATATGTTGTTTTATCTATCTACACACATTCCTTGTCCAGAAAAAATAAAATAAAAATCCCGGATGGAAATCGAATACACGACCCTCGCGCTTTTACTCATACCACCTCTATATTCAATTATGTTTTTTACATTAAAAAATGTCTTCCCTCTCTGTGAGTGCAAGTTCTCTCCGTGAGTACAATGGAGAAACAAGTACCACACTACCGCCATATAAAACCACCGTCACCCAACAACACTCAATAGCATAAACAAATATATTAATTTAATATGTTTTTATTGATATAAGCCGCCATAAGTTACGTTGATAATCAGATCAGCGCCGCCGTATATTATCTTTTGACGCTTCAATTCTTATTTTATTTGTGATGCGTAAATTCAAACTGTGGTAAGGAAAATTATAAAATTAATGTTTTTTATAATACTAGAGACTCAAGCCGAGTTCACTCGCTTTTTATATGAAAAAAAAATGCCCCTATTGATATATACATCTAAGGATATGTGTACCAAGTGGTTCATGATAATTGGTAGAGTAGTTCTCGCGTGAAAGCGTAACAAACAAAATTACATTCACATTTTATAATATAAGTATGATGATATGTATCAAAGTGTTTTTGCCTACTCTATAAAACTTAGTCTATAAAAATTATAAATTGTTTTTTTTCCAAAAATGGAAAAAGTGATTTTTACAAACAAAATAAATAATAGAATGTTCGTTTTAAAATAAAACGCAAAATAGTAATAGCTTAGTTCTTAATTTATGGCGCTTCGAGCGTGCCAATTGAGCACTAGTCACTTCGCCAATGTCACGTTGGATGGAGAACACGCGAAGGAGATTGTACATAATAAGAATAAAGTAAACAAATACTGACCTGTCAAAGCGGAAACGACGCACACGCCTCATTCAGGAAATAGAGTCGCAGCAACTAGTAGCGTAGGTACATATTACGTAGGTACAAATAATAATAAAAACATGTTACACGCAAGAAAAACACACAAGAGATTTATTTAAAAAGACACTGGTCGGAAGTCGCGTATAAGTAGTTGCAAAGTAAAATTATCTGTGTTTTTAATTATCTGTGACTATCATTTTTAGATTTTAAGTGTTTTAAATGATATATTGTGTATCAGTATTTGGTGTAGCACTCTACAAAATACATTCTTTTAAGATTAGAAACAAACAAATGTTGACTTTATAATATTTCTTGTGATATAAATATTAGTGGTAGTATAAAGAATTCAACGACGACGTAATGACGCAATGAAATAATGTAACGACGACAACTAATGTTAAATGTAAATACTAGTTCAATATCAGTTTTTGTGTTAACATTTTGAACATAATTTGCCTTAAAATAGGATTTTATTAAACAATTATTGTAGTATGTGTTCACATTATTGGTATGCATAAACATTGGGAAATGAAAAAATAATAAGTAAATTTGAATATTGTTACAAAATAATTGTTTTATTATTTATGTAGTTGAAATTTCACTTTCTTTTCTATAAATATTGTGTTTAAAATAATAATGTTATAAGAACCCAAAAGTAATTTCATTTAAGCGGGCGAAGCCGCGAGAGCGTATAGTACAATTACAAAATCGTCAAGCTAACAAAACAAACTTCTAATAGCGCATTCAACAAGCGTGAACTAGCGCTAAATAGTCATTTTTTGCTACAATTTGTCAAAAACATCTGTCGGGTCGCAGATACCATTTAACATTAAACGTATTTTGGGTCAGATTGTGCGACAAATGAGAGCACACAATGTACTCGTACGTAGGTAGTAGGTACAGGCGAGCACATATTACTTAGGAACATCTGTAAGCGCAAAGGTGTTCCTTCACTTGGAAATTGAACCGTGAATAATTGCTTTTATTGCCTTGTAATGTATTTTTATTGGATTTACGATGTTATTCGTAAAAGTCATTCTGTTGTGCGCCATCTACGTGTATTAGAAACTATGATATGTACGCAATTTGAAACATAAGATTTCTTCTAGTAATAATAACTAATTATTCAGCCAAAGCCGTCTGAAAATAAGCGCGAACATTGTGGGTTCCATTCCCGCTCAGTGGAACGAGTTATTTTAATTCAGCTTAACTTATTTCATTTAAATGCTTTTGATGAGGCCACTTCTTGTTCTGCATAATTTTATGTTTTGTATATTTAGGATTGATGAAGCTTCTTTTTTAGCTTTACGCTGTATCTCGCACACGGAAAAGTACGCAAAGGGAACCTGGGAACATAGTGTTAAGACACTCCTTTCACATTAATAGATACATTTTCTATGAATTCTCGAGACTGTGAAACATGACAATTGTGGGTTGATGATAGTGATCCAAAATATGATTGAAATTTGACAAAATAAATTCTGTTTTATAAAGATTTGGGCAGCCGTCGTCTCAATAAACGCAATGTATGGATATATGAATTCGATTCCCACTCGAGGAATTAACTATTTCCATTTCCTCGCTTTGGTTGTGGAGTTCACTCATCACGTAATATCTCGAAAATTAAGCAGTAACTGAGTACGGGAGCTAAGTGTCTTAACACTTACCTCCTTTAGCATCCCCTGCTACTTACAGAGTACAGGTTCTTATCAAGAAACAGAAATAAACAGTATAATTAAAATTCAAAATCACAATTGAACATTACCAGAAACCTTCCCGAGTAATAATTAGGCACTTAGCGGAGCATTTTGGGACCCTTGTCCTCGTGAGTCGTGCTTGTTTAGGCGAGGGCTGAGAGGTTGATTGCTCTCGTAAATTATATGGCCACCTAATGAACGGGTATTTGCTGTTTTATTAGACGATTAGATTTAATTTTGTTTTTACGTTTCGGTATATAGTTGTATTCCTTATGAGACAGGAAGGGTTTTGACAAACTTTTATTTTGGGCTTACTTTGTCTTCGCTTATATTTTGGGGTAAGCAGATATAACCTAGTGCAAAGACACTCTGTTTTCCGTTTTCCTAACTTTTGAGCCTGATCCCAGTGCTACTGCGTCTTGCTTAACGCAACGCATATGGATTAGATTCTTACTCGGAGAAATGAATTACTTCGAACTTCGGAAAGCTAAAATATTAATAAAGTATTTACATTCTACTGACTAATATTAATAAAAAAAGAACAAAAAAGGCGGCAATAGCATAAAACATTCAAATCTAGATCCAGAATTAATGAATTTAAGATCTAGAAGCATGGTCTAGAGGGTAGTCAGTACAGGAGGGCAGAGATAGCTCGAGGGGTGAAAGTAATCAACAATTTAAAATTGGGACTAATCCCATCCTGTCGTAATCGTGGCGATCACTCTTCGGGTCTACTTCACCTATACAGAGCTTTTGCACACTTTACGAAAGTCTTAAGACTTATTATTTTGTTATTTTATTTAAACACAATTAAGTTAGTAAGTTAGCAGCCATGCTAAGCGCGATGGTTGAGAGTTCGATTCCTATTCGAATGGAAAATATTACATGTTTGAGTTCCGCCAATACACACGCAATGCATCAAGGAGAAGAATTGGCCAGAAAGTGGGAAACAGAAGTGTGTTAAAAGGACCGGAATGTCTTAACATTAGGTTCTCAGGTCCCCTCTGCCAACTCTGTTCTGTTTGGGATACAGCGAGAGCAAATTAAATTAAACAAAACAAATTAAATTAAACAAATTAGACATACCTGTAAAAAATATATATCCAGGCTACGTGCTGGTTGTACTTAGTTTAAGTGTACAATATTATGGAGTCATTGAGATGGATCGTCTGGTGATGGTGTCAGGATCTAAATAGTTAATTAATCGAGTCTAGGCTCATACATCGATTCCCATTCACAATTACCTATATGTATTTGTATTTCTATATTTGTATAAATTATATAAGAATAGAAAGTAATTCTAATTGTATTATATCTTTCTTTTATTTTTATTTATACTATTTCTTACATTAAAAGCGCCTGTAACATTTTGGATCTGGATACGGACACCAATGCCTATACGAAGAATATCGATTTGGGTTACGAATCTAAAATAATTTCAATAAAAAATAAAAACAAAAAGTCGCAAATGTGCGCAACTCCGCCAAGGTGTTTGTTTAGCGCGGGACAAATCGACACGTCACTCACGGACGTCCTTCTCGCACTCGCCCCTACGCCTACATCCGTCCTATACCCCTCTCGCTCGCACTAAATAAGGAATAACAAACATAATCCGCGAATAACGCCGATCCCGGATTACTCATCTGTTGAGATTTGCCCAAATTGTACGAGTGATGGCTGAAAATTGATATTAATTTATTTTATTATACCAGCCATTTTGTTTAAATTTGCTTTATTTATATTAGAAATATTTTGCAGGTTTATATTAGAAATCTACAATAAAATCTATTTCTTTCATAGATTTTCCGTGTATAGACTTTGTAAAGTAAGTAATATGTTTATGTGGCGCAGCGGGGACACAAGCGTGTGACTATAAACGCAACAGATTGTGGGTTTCACAATTCAGCGGAAAATGGGGAGTGAAGTGTCTTAACACTAGGTTCCCTCTTCCTACCCTGCTGTGTGCGGGATACAGCGTGAAGCTGATTTGATGATTTATTTATTTTCAACATTATTTTTACAGTTTTTTAAAATTTCTGGAGTAGCAAATTTAAATCGCATTGAATTGAAATCAATAAAATATTAAGCATTGCAATACAATAAAATACACCTTAATATCGTGTAAACATATTTATTTTCTTAATAAATTGTTTGACATTAAAAAAAATCGTAAAATTTGCTATACGTATTTTCTATCAATACCGGTATAAGTGCGAAAACAGTCTTGAGTCAGAAAATATCTATAGTGTCATCTGTTATTTATTATTAGTACTACGTATTGAATGCCTACAATTGTTAGTGTCTTCATTGGAATAATACATTTATGTATCAGTAGATGGCGCTGCTATTATCTAGTTTAAGTTGGTCAGTTTGAATTCCGGTAATTAAGAGCAAAATTCATAGATGGCGCTGTCAAGAATATGGAAATTATTTTACTTTGTTCTTAGCTGTTTATTTGTTATCATCAAGCTTATTCACTTTTGAAAAGTTAAAAATTCGATACTCAATGGCAAATATCACAAAAATTACAAATCATTTTATTAGTTGTACTATTATTTAGTAATATTTTATTTCGTGTTTATTATAATCCTCATAGCGGCCGTCATAGCGGAAGGGAATAGCATCTGACTACCAATACAATGGTTGTGGGCTTAAATTTTTATCCCCATTATGGGGAATTATTTATTCCCATTTCTCCGCTCTAGTAGGCTAAGCTTGGCGTTGGCTTTTGCTAATATGGACTATCTGAGATTGGTGCAGGAAGCAGAGCACTGAGCACCTACCCTATGTGAGCCAAAACGTTAAAAAAAACAAAGTAAAATAAAAATCTCAAAAATATGAAAAACTATTGTATTTCTCATTTGCTCTAACACTAAGATACGTAGGTACAGTAGGCACGTATCGAACCCCTACACTCGCAATAAATAATATACAATTCCACTTAGCCTATAGGTAGCAAATCATATATTATCAAACTAAGTTAGTGAGAAGCTTTCAAACGTTACACATTCAGAATTTTGTATAAAATGGCAGATTTTTCTTGTTTTTTTTTTCCAATCTTAAATTTAAAAAAATTCGTATTCTAATAAATTCTTATGTTGATCTATTTATAAGTATGTACAACTTTGTCATTTAATCATGAAATTAAAGTTCATAATAAAGTAAACATGTATTACTTAGAAAAATGTAACGTTGTTCCGACGCGATGTCTACATACAACAAGTTTTGGAGCATTTTTTTGTAAAAGCGCAGCGTTAGGTTACGAGGCGTTAATTTAAAAAAGTCAGAAATCATCAGAAAAATCATCCATTTCATACATATAGATATTATTTATAAAATGATATGTAATTTTGAGGCAACACACTTTCCTATTTGTCTGTAAATATTTAAAAAACAAAAAGCCCAGAATAGTTTAATGACAATATTAAAATAAGTACTTATGTTATATTTAAGAAGTAGTTACTACCGCGAGAAGTAGCGATATTGCACATACAGGATATAAAAATACATTAGAAAAAATACTTTAAGAAAAACAATTCTTTTTATTTCCTAAATATGTTGAGATTCTGTGTTGGAATTTTAGTTGAAGTGATTAGGACCGGCTCTTTTTTTTTCAATGATGTTATTTAGAAATAAGGAGCTTAGTGGTATACAGAGCTTGGGTAGTAGAACAGTACCTAATACATTCCCTTTTTATAAGAATAGTAATATATAATCTGTAGTAACAATCCAAAATCATATACACTAATGACTTGAAATTGCTAAATTAAACAAAGTAAACAACAGTAGGTGTTATTTTAAACGATACATATATAATATATTTAATTTGGAAAATAAAAACAATATTTAAAAATGATTATTACTATTTTTAGTTTTATGCATTTGTCACACTGATTGACTTGATTATTTTGAATAACTCCCGCTCTGCAAAGACAAGCTACGGCGTTGAACTCCACCACTAAATACTTAATGGAGTTGAATTACGAAATAATTTAACATAATTATCGTTTTGTAAGGTAAATAAAGAATAATAAACCATTTTTCTTAATTCTCTAAAAATACTGCGGAAAACTAAAAAAGCAATAAGTATAATTATATTAATCATATAATATTTAAATCTGCCTTTTTGTTGAACATATACAGTAGTATTTTTTGAGTAGTACATAATTAATGTATTAGAAGATTTATTTTCAGATCCAATGGCGTTTAATATTCGTAGTGTCATTAGATTCAGGGAGTGACAAAAGACATGCTCTCTACATATTATAATTTCTATAAATATAATGTATTTTTCAGTGTCATAAGAAGAAAGTATAACAAACATTCATTGTGCAATGCTGAACTAGTAATACTGTTAATTTATATTTTTGACGTAGAAAAAACAACCATTTACTTAAATGTATTTTAATACTGAAAGTTAATTATAAGAAGCATAATATGGAGGTAGCGTTCTTAGTTCGAGTTAAGACATGATTTCGTCGAACATATATTAAGCTGTAATAAACTTATGTACGTTTCTAAATTGTATGTATGTGAAATAGAGCATTACTGTGGAAGTTATTTTTAAAAGCTATTTTGTTATTCATATTTTGAATTTTTATAATATATTCTTTGAAACTCTAAAAGAAAATCTGATCGGTATTTTTATTATGGCATATATCTGAAACTATATGTACCTACAAAAAGTCGTGCTTAGCTTTTGTGTCAGTTGTTGTAATATAAAGAATTAAAGCTTTACATCTATGAAAGAAGCAATAATAATAACAATAATATTTTGTTGTTTTTGAAGTTTTAGTTCACAATAATAGTTTTACCATTTTGTGGGATTTGCGAGGTATCGTTGCTCTAAAGACAATTAGAACAGATATTAACACAAAATACACACACATTACTAAATATAAATAAATATATTAAAAAAAGATATTGCAGTCCCTTTAATCTTGCTACATAATCCATTATTTTCTCTGTGTAAGCTAAAGCAAACATATCTGTATAATTCGATAGTATTTTATTAATACATTTATGACAAAAAATATAATATATTATACACGTATTGGGAAAGAAGCAATCTCTGATGATTAAGAGATACAAAATCATTTTCATTGTGAGCTGATGCGATCTTTGCCATTTTGATACAACATTTGATTACCTATCTACTCGTATACGCTTTAGATTCTCATTCACCCACAAACATATTGCACTAATGTAAAACTCAAAGATTCAAACGTTGCAAAATAAGAGAGTTTCATAACTAAAATATCTGCTAAAACTAAATCAACTCATATAGTCCAAAAATCTCTAAGAAAATCCACAAGAGTTGACACACGCCCATATAAAAATAACCTACCAGAGATGGTCGCAGACCACCAGCTTAAGCTACAATAGAGTTACATTTCGACAACGTCTCTACTTAAAGTGTCGTACTTCTCTTTCACCTCCTCTGCGCTAAAACTTTTCACTGACACGGTTTCGGAGAGATCCGTACTGGACAGTTTATTTGTTATTTTAGTTATGGATATTCTGCTTTCGATGTCATTTGCGTCGCACATTTCAACTATTTTGTCAACTTTTCTTGGTTTTGGTAGATTTTGGGTGATGACTTTTGTGGATTTGAGCTTTTCACTAAGTATTTTGTTGCAGGTCTTCTTGGACATGTCCAGGGCTAACGGGTCTTTGGGCTCGTCGGTCTTCTCTTCGACGTTTGGCTTGTTCTGTTGCTTTATTTCGGCGACTTCTGCATTTGACACGTTGTCTTTCTTCTTCCACTTCGTTCGTCTGTTCTGGAACCATATTTTTACCTGGAAATGATAAAAGGATATTTGAATATGTGACATTAAAAATCTGTATTAACTCACTTATTAAGAAAATGTATAAAAAATTTGAACGTAGCGAGAGTTGAACCCGCGTTTCTTGGAAATCGTCCAAGCGCTCTGAGCCACTAAGCCATACGTTCTCTTCTTAGAATGAAATAGGCTTATGATTATGTATTGAATATCTGTAAATTAAATTCAACCTGCATTCTCTCTTAATAAAAACCTTAAACTGAATTTAATAAATAATGATTGTTCGCACTCTCGCATCCTATAACTATTGTATGTATAGGGAATACATGTCACTAATATCCCGAGAGTGTGGACGCCGTCTGCGGTACAGATACGTATATCAGTTAACAAACAGCTAATTACCAAATAATCGATCTCAGAGAGAGACGAGACATGGATACGTTTAATTAGATAATAAGTTATAGTTACATTTAAAATTTCGTCGTTGAATTCCGCCACTCATCACGTAATGCCTCTAGAATTCGGTGAAAAGTGTGAAATAGAGTGTCTTAACACTAGGTTCCCTCAACTTACCCTGCTATGGGCATACAGCGTGAACCTGACTTTTACATTTTAATTCTCTTTTAAAACCACGGAGAATTTGTAATAACAGAACCAAAAAAAACATATTCCACAATCAAAATCAAAATATTCTTTATTCAATTTGACCATTATAAGAACATTTGGTCACAATCGACACGTTATATAAATTTGTCAGTGTCCTTCCTAAGGGAAGCTACCACGGATTCCAAAGGCAGTATTGCTGAGTAGAGTTGCCAACAAACTCAATAGTTGCTCTTTTAAAATTATAGGATACACTTGCACTTGTAAATGAAACTTATGTGAAATATCGTTATCCTATATTAAGCTACGATAAACAAAATTTAAATACATACAATGTTCCCAATTCATATTGAAAATAATCCTTATGTGAACAGGATTCTATATTAACGTTTCTAATATGAAATACCTAAATGTATTCTTTTAGCTTCACGCTGTATCCGTTTCTCAATTCTTAAGGATAGATCTCATCGCCGAGTTTTCCCTTTCAGAGCGAGAAAATGAAAATGATTCATTCCCTCTATAGATAATCGAACCCACATCCATCGCGTTAACAAACGTTATGCCTCTGAAGCATGACGGCCACAATATAATATTTCTTCAGTACCCTTCACACTACATCCAGTGTTACGCAGAGAGAAACTAGTGTTGGGACATACGTTGCTCACTACCTTTCGAATCGAAAAAAACAAATATAACCTACATTCAAAATACATTAAACTCAAACATAATCTCTATAGATACATCACTAGCCGGTCGCACGTCACTAGCGCACTTCCGTATAATTACCTCGCGAATTAATCCCTGGACATGTGACATTTGACCTGCGGCTATCCGTTACGGTTGCCATGCGGTGGCAAATTCGTGGACAGTTCCGATTGTACTTTTTTTGTATTATTATATAATATAAACATCGGTTTAATATATTATTAATTGGTGCTATTTAAATTCTGCATTAAATACTGCATAGTGTGTACCAATGTTGAATATCTTATTAAGCATATTTTCTACACTCCGCAAAACAAATTATTTTTGTTTAATCATTCTGGTAACAAAAACTGTACGGAAAATAAGAAGGAGTTTTTTAACACTGAGTTCTCTCTGCTCCCTGTCTATATCTCATACACAGTGAAACAAAAGTTATAAAAACCTCCAAAATCCTAGCCACCCTACCCACACCTTTACATTACAGCACAATGCAATCTACTTGGGTGCAAACACAAAGATAATTATTATTGATTGCGCATTAGCGGGGCGCGGGCGGCGCGGGGCGGCGCGGGTGTCGCGGGGGTCGCGGGGGTCGCGGGTTCAGAGCGGGAAGCAGTGATACAATGACACAATGGTTATGCGACATGTCAAGCCCGCGCTAATTGTGTCACTATAGGGATGGGAAATCGTGGAATCGACGGCTTATCGATGTTTGATAGTGATGCGATTCATTAATGTTTAGGTCATTGACAACCCTGTTACACGAGTGTAATAGGGTTGTGAATGTTCTTGACGAGTTTTGCCGTTTCTTTAATTGCGTAGAGATGATAATTCTTTTTTTTAATTATTATTGATTATTAATGGTATTTCGTACAATTCTTCTGCAAAACAGAGTGGGCAAAGGCAACTTAAGGTTAATTATGCCCAATTTTCGAAGCGACTCGCCGTTCAGTTCCAACACTCAACACATATGAGAAAATTGGGGAGTCAACATGGGAGTTCCCTCTTCTTACCGTGCTATATGCAAGTAAAAGGTATTTTGATTCATATTGTATAGTCCTAATAGGGTTCAGTTTTAATCGTTTAATTCCTTTTTGATGTTTCACCGATATTACCATACACCACAATTTTCATTTCCCCAGTCTGTCAGATAAAATGCAACTATGAATTCACTCACTCAATAAACAACGTCTTGAAAGTTGATCAGAGTGTCTTAACACTGTTCTGCTTCATATTTTTAAGATTTATCTAAATCAATTTGGACCACAAATTTGTTGACACAAATACATGTACCATTTTAATTTAATTCTTCATACATACATACACAGTAAATAAACCTCCTAGTAAACAACGACGTTGCGAATGCGACAAAAACGGAACTGAACTCGGGCGAGCGGCGAGCGCAGCATCTCATAATTCATTAACCTCTTTATGCAAACACTGTGACTGTGATTTTAGGACACGACTTAACCCTCATAGCCTCATACCGTAGTACTGTACGAGTTAAGCTTACAGTCACGAAATACTTTGTTGAGCTCGTTACTTTATAAGTGCACGTGGCGCAGGGGTGCAAAGTGTGACTGTAAGCGCAAATGGTTGTGGGTTCAATCTCCACTCGAGGAAACTAATTTTTTATTAAAATGTATATTTCCATTTCTTCTCACGGGCGTCGAGCACCCAAGGCAACCTGATTAAATTTTTTGACTTATATGTATGAATATTATTAACTATTAGACCATCCATTTTTTATAAGCGCAATAGGATGGCTAGCTGATGTAAAAGCGACGATTCTAAGTTCAATTTCCAGTCAGGTAAATAATTATATTTTAAATTATTTACATTCCCCCACTTTCGTTATCATTGCAGCGTTAAGTGTCACCATTCAACACGCAATGCCTCTTATTAAACAAGATAATTCGTATTTCAGTTAATTAATTAACTATTATAGTTGCACAAAATATATTATTTTAAACATTTTCCAGTTTGGTAATATTGTGAAATTAGTTAAAAGTAAGTTCAATTCCCACGTATACAAAAAAATATAAAGTGATACTTCACTAGGTTATTCGCCTACATCTAGAACTACTAGGATTGAACAAAGTTATGTAACATACGTATTACACGTCTATCGTTATTATCATCAGGGAGATATCATAACAATAACCAATAATGTTTATACCCGCCGTACAAAGAGTTTGCGATTCATTTCATTTGTATGCTTTGACAGGTAGGTCTCAGTTATAATAGAGCTATTAAGCAGCTCTCCCTCTATCTCTCTCTCTCTCTCTGTTAGAGGCGCGTTGCGGCTCGTCGGTGGAAATGAACACGTATTTTAGAGGAGCAATCGTAAGTCAGCGTGTGTCCGCATACAGTATTAATGAGGGATAGGCTTAATAACTTGAGGCGTATATCGATATCGACACGAATTATTGTTATGAAATATGTATAACTTGTTTGTTTTCAAATGTGGTTTCGGCCGCTTGATTACATGAAAATAACTAAGAGTTTCATATAAGAATTTTAAGCGTACAAGGCTGTAAACACGGTGGGCTACATCAAAACGATTAACGTGGTCTCACTTATATTAAATATAGCTTTGATAAATAGAATATCTAACTCAAACTGAGTTCTTGTGAGTAGTTTCTGAGATTAAACCAAATAAATAAATCAACCAAACCAAATCAAAACATTATAAAATATTAAATGTATGTAAAGTTTGTTTAAATCAAAAGTAAAGTTCCTTTTGCAAGTAGGCATGTAAAATAATGACATAAATATGTCATACTCTACTTTTCACATAAATTTTAAACATGTAATATTTTAAAAGTTACCGGAAGAGTTTTTTAACACTGAAACTACTGGCTCAGCTGCTATACATATGGGATACAGCGTAAAATGTTCTTACCTACATCTAAATTATTACTGTAAAGATTAAGAACTACATTAAAAAGAAAGATAAAGATTAAGAAAAATCAAATGTAACGTAAGAAACTATCGACAGGTCCCCCCACTAAGCTTATCTGTTCTCGGATCGGAGCCGATGACTAAGGCTCGTTAATCTAACAATTATTCATTGAAGATTGTCCGACTTCTCCCGTCAACCAGGAGTTAGTGCTAGGGTTGCTGTCGTAAAAATAAGATATCTTTTATGTTTACTTAGTGTCTTTTTTTCTTTCTTAAACAATATACCTACGTTATCGCACACAAAAAAACTAAGTTTAAGCAATCTCTTCTTGGCACGTTTAGGTTAAGACTGACGTCCACTTGCGCCTTTTCACTCGATCATATAAAATATTTAATATTTTCATGTCGTTGCTCTGGCAACGAGACAAAGCGTGGCGTTGAGTTTCGCCACTCAACATGCAATGCCTCTGGAACATGGTGGAAAGTGGTGATGTTCGTAATGGTAACGGGGTGGATATAAACTTCAAGTCAATAAAAAAAGCAAATCCACACCCTGCCCATTCTGTGTATAATTTACAAAGAAAAATGTATATGTATAATTCTACGACAGTAAATAATACCAATACAATGCCATACCTATAATACAAATGAAAATGTAAAGCGCATTTGTGTACCGCAATATTTGAAATTTATACCAATTAATTTAAAATTCATTGAAAAGCTATTTTAGTTTCAGCTTTCATAGAGAACATTTGACAGCCAATGACAATATTACAACAGATTAAAAATATTTACTAAAATTATATGTTTCCATTTTTAAATAATAGAGAAGAATATAATAAAAGAAATATAATATAACTATTATCGTAACCAAATAAATTATAAGAAAAAGAAATATTATAAAATTTGCACGTTTAACGTAAAAAACAATACGCGAAAAGTAGGGAAGAGTATCTTAAGACTTGCCTCTGAAGCTAAAAAAAACAACAAGCTTTACATAAAATTTTAATAAAAAAATTTAAAAAAAAATAATTTTACCTAAATCCATTATGATACAAATTAATAAACTACAATAATGAGCGCTGAACAGCCCTAGCACAAAATTGGAGTGATCCGTCTCTTTCACTCACCCGCTAATCGGTGGTATTAGAGTGAGACAGAGAACACTTGATCGATTATTAAAGACATTTAAATCCTCATTGTTAGTTACCATTATGTTTTTGCTGCACTGCAAAAATATTCTCTCTTTAACGATTCGAATAAAATAATAATTGGTGAGTACATCTGTTAAATACTTTTATACAAAAGTTGTAAAGATTTGAACGTAGTAAGATTTGAACCCTAACCTCCTGTTCCCCGTCCAATTTCCCTGATCACTAAGCCATATGTATGTTTTCATATATAAGTTGTAATGGATCAAAACGCTTGGAGGGTTATCAAGAGGCCCGGGTACAAATCCCGCTACGTGATTTTTTTTATACAACTTCTGAAAAAGTACTTTTAATTCCCTAAGTGTGGAAAAAAGTTAATTAAAGTTAAAAAACATCGGTTATTAATTGATTTTATATAAGTACGATTTTTTTCTCATTTTACATAGCTCCACATTGAGTAACGAAATTCAAAGCCTAGAGAAAGAAAGATAGAAATAATTTATGAGATTCACTCTGTATTCCGCAAAGAGCAGGGTAGGCAGATGGAACCTGGGAACCTATTGTTAAGACATCGAGGAAATAGAAAAATATAATATTTCATTCCCCATGTGGGAATCGAACCCACATCCCATCGCTGCTACAATCGCACGTTCATACCCCGTTACCACGACTGGTTTCTATTATTAAAGTAAATCTATCACTTTAATAACTATTTTAAGCTAACATGAAAAGGTCACAGGTGAATGAGCTTAAAATACCTGTGCAGGTATCTCTACCTATAAATGGCTGTAAATTTATTTTAAAATTAGCTCTACCTGTATGATGTATACTTTTTTGTAAGCTTTGTTTCTTATTTAGTTTCAGCATTAACCCTTTTCCTGTACCTATAGAGAAATTAGTAATCAAAGTAATAACAGAACAGTGTTATTTCCTTGAGTGGGGCTTGAACCTACTACCATCCCGTTTATAGCTGACTCATTAAGAATCACATGAACAATTGTTACAATTTCAAAGAGAAGAAGAAAGTTTATGTGTGAAAGTTTATTATGCGCATTATAGAATAAATGAAAAAAAAATAATAAAGTTAAATATTTAGAAACTTCTAAAATTTTAAACAGGCTTCGAGACTCGAACCCGCATCTATTGGAAACCGGATCGGTTTTATTTAAAGCGATAATAGATAAAGAAATGTAAAGAAAGATAGTTATAACAAGCAAGTATATTAATAATTGCTTAACACTTGTTAATTATAGCTAAAACTATTTTTAAATATCGTCTTTCCACCGAGTCCGTAGTGCGCTATGTCGCTCATCATAGCTATATTACAATGAAATTCGCTTAGTTAGTTGATTAACCGCGTCGGTGTTAGGTATATGGCGGCGCGATCAAAGGATTAAGTTAACCCGCTTGACATAAGTACATTAAACGGCTTACCGGCTCCGTTATGTATGTATACACTTAATTATTATTACTATTACATGAGACTAATGTTAGAGCTAGTTGTTGTTGTAATTAGCTGTCATTAGTGGGGAGGTGGTCGCCGGTTCGATTTTGAAACTAAAAATTGCAATATTGCATCTAAGTGTACTAATGTTATTAAGATTAGGCCAGTCGTTACGCTACGGCAGAAATGTGCGGCTGTAAAACCCAGCATTTTGTAAGTGGGCCTCTTCTAGTGAAGAAAAGCGTTGAATTCCGCCACTTAAAGTCTTAATGACTAAAATTCGGCGGAAAATGGGAGGCGGAAGTGTCTTAATGGGAACACTAGGTTCCCGTGTTTCCCCAATCTAGTCTGCAATGAGCGGGCTACAGCGTAAAGCTAATTAAAAATGTAATTTGTTTGGTCAAAGGTGCTAATCTCATTTACTATTGTAAACGCGATTAGGGTGTATTCGATCTCTACTCAAGAGAACGAGCGGCGTTGAGTTCTGCCACTCAACAGGAGAGCCCTGAAAAACTCTTTTAATGCGTAGGGAACAAAAAAACAAACAATATACTATATACTTCCCTAATAATACAAAACTAACGAGTTCCATCCACTTTGTTTATCCCTAAAACTTTGACTTCCGCTAACTACACTCTGCGGGACGATTATTCTTTGCCAACTTTGTATATTATTGTCTTATATGTATAATTATCTTATTACATTTACAATATATTATATTTTATATCTTAGACTTTAATCTAATTAACGTAGGTATTATAGAAGCTATTGTAGTGTACTGAAACCATCATGGCGTAGTGCTCCCCACTTAACACCGAATTCTGGTACCATTGCTTGTTGAGTGGAACTCAACGCCCCGCCTGCTGCCTCCTGACGAAGCTATAAATTATATGAGCCTTAACTCGAATCGTTTAATAGGAGCCTTCGAAGATTCTCACCATTCAAATTCAGACTTCGTCAGCCAACTTTCATCATGACACATTTATGTGAGTAATATTTTGGGTACGATTCTCACTCTTCGGGAAATGAAACATTTAATATTTTCATTTCTTCGCTCTTGTAACGTGGTAAACGAAAGAACGAGGTTGAGCTCCACCACTCAACACGCAAAGCTGAAAGAATTCGGCGGAAATCTTTTAGTAAGAACCCAGGTTCCCTCCACCTAACCCACAAAGGATACAGGTAGAACAAAAAAACACTTACACAGTTACCTAATAAAAACTTACTAAAATTAACAAATACCAAATGAAAACACACATTAAATTACAATAAAGTTAAAATGATGTACTCGCAAAGCGTATAACCAAATTAATAATAATGAGGCGTGAATAACGGCTAAGGGTGATCCGTCTGTTTCACTGCTATCGTAATTACGTTTCAGCGATCAAACGCTCCCATGTATAGGTACAGTACAATAACTTGGGTTCTGCTGGAAGAGATGTGCTCACTTTAATTATGACATTAAAGGGGTCGTTTTATTTGTAGATGGGGAAATCTTTTGTTTTTTTGAATTGAATTAATAGGTAATGGCGCAGTTATGGCTTTGATTCCCACTCGGAGAAATAAATAATTTTCATATTCTTGCTCTGGTTCTGGAGAACGCAGTATTTTGACACTAGATTTCCTACTATAGCACCAATCTATCTATTCGTGCTATATATAGGATACAGTGTGAAGGAAATAAAAAGAAAGAATCACTAGTTATTTTGACTTCGTTTTTGTGTATCATAATAGTATGTAAACTAGGATAGGCACAGGAAACCTATTGTTAAGACACTCTGTTTCCTGCTTTCAGCCAATTTTGAAGTCATTGCTAGTTGAGTGGCGGAACTCAACGTCGCCCTTTAACGCGTAACTAAGCAAGGATATAAAATATTTCGTATCTCTATTTTTTTTTTATCTTTTACTTCTTTCTCAAAAGGATTTTTAGCTACATTTCCAAAATTATTAAAGACTATTTAACAAGAACCCGCAACCCTGTCCATACCTGACCGTACAGTGTCATATCCAGCAACTCCCCACCACCGTGTCAGGTGGCACACACCATTATATTTCATTGGAAGCATTATTACAGCTCATTAGGCCCGACGGTTAATAGCCGACATAGTACGTTTTAAATTATATTCATGAGTTATATCTGATCAAACAAAGGACAAACAAACATTTGTTTATATGTAGGTACCTATATATGTGAAGCGTGAATGATTTTAAATTAAGCTTCGGTATTGATAGACTGCAGTAGGTGGAGTTGATTATTTTTGCACAGCAGGGTAGTCAGAGGGAACCTAGGGCTAAGGCTTCCGTCCCCTATTCCCGCTGAATTTTCAAGACATTATATGTTAAATTGCGTAACTTAACCCCGACGTCTGCTAAAGCAAAGCTAAAAAATGAAATACAATCATCCCCTTAGTAGAGATTTACCCAAAACCGTTGCATCCCCAGTCAGTCGCTGTCCCACGACCGCTTTTACAATGTTACTGTATAAAATTGATACAATAAATATCAGAATCTAATACTATCATGATTATTTCAAACAATTATTGATTATCGAGGCGTGTGCTCGCGCGTCGCTAAACTACGTACCAGATAAACCCATTACACCGCTCAGCTGCGGCGTACGAGTAGAGCCGTTCTATCGATGGTTTTATATAAACGACCTATCTGCTATCATTGTTTACGCATTTATTATTTAATTATCATGTTAAAACACTAGCTTTTACATGTGGCCTCGTCTAGCCTAGCGTTCCCATTAAGACACTTCCGCCTCCCATTTTCCGCCGAATTTTAATAATTCGGACTTTAAGTGGCGGAATTCAACGCTTTTCTTCACTAGCAGAGGCCCACTTACAAAATGCTGGGTTTTACAGCCGCACATTTCTGCCATATGGCAAAGGGATGGTGTCATGACACGTGACACAGTCTAAGTGCCTTGGGTAACTCTGTGGTAGATGGTTGGATCGAAACGATTGACGTTATGTAATAACACAGTCTATAGTCTGTCTTCCTTGATATTTTTTTCAATTGAAATCTATAGTTCCTGAGCTTCAAGATCGATCTCAAACTTCTCAAAGTTGATAGCGTTTCATAAATACGGGCTTAAGTTCTCCGTGGCTACCCAGTACCCCGCCAGGCCGCCACCAGGGTACCAGCGTGCGTAATGAGCGAATCATATGACAGTACTTATAGTAATGTCACTGGTGTAGGTAGGTATTGATTTTATTCGCAGCATCGCAATACAAATGTATTACGATTTCATATTTTCGAGCTATATAAAATTATTTCTAAATCGACGAAAATACTTATAAAATAACTTTATTATTACATTTTTAAAGTTTTATTTTAGAATTAACAAAGGAAATTGCTGACATTGCGTTTTGAGTGGCAGAACTCAACGCCGCGCTTTGTCTCGACACCAGAGCGAATAAATGGAAATATAAACGTAAATATTTATTTTCGTTTATATTTCCATTAGTTCTTATGGAAGTGAAATAAATATTTCACTTTCTCGAGCGGAGATCGAACCCACAATCATCGTATTTAAAATCAAAGCTATTCCGACGAAACGACCGCACCCAAAGTGTTGTCAAAATTTGACAATTATCAATGCAATGAAACCTACAATTATCATGTAAATAAAGGCTCCTTACCGTGCCATGATGGTTCAACCGTAAATATAAATATCGCTTACTATAATTTATTGGCAAAAGTGAAATATGACGTTCTCATGTGACAGTTTGATCATTTAATACTATACGCTACGTTTGTACGACTCGTACGTTTACTATTCGATTGCCAACTTGTCAAAAACTATTAATGTATCGAAGGAAATAAATAAGCGATGTTCGAGTAGATATTAAATGGGTTATCGCCAGCGTGGAACTTCGCACATAGCAGAAAGGAACCCTAGTATTTAGACATTCCTTACCCAACTTACCATTAAAACACTTACACCGTTCACTATTTTTCACCGAATTCTGGTACCATTGCATGTTGAATGGCAGAACTTAACGCCGCGCTTCAACACTAAAATGCAGTGACTAAATATTCTATAATAGATTTACTGTTACAGAATATTCAGTCACCAGTAAGTATAGCAGTAAACTAGTTTAGATTCACATTAAAATATTTACGCAATGAACGTTAAAAGCGTTTTGCAATCCCCATCATAAATATACTCTACATAGTGACTTAATTGATTTTAGTTAGCTGTTTATTAACATTGTTTATTATTCGCGACAAAAAGAGAGAACACTATGAAACAAAGTGATCCTATAATATTATTTTTATTTGATGTCGTACAATCTTTTTTCGTAACTATTACCTAGTAGGTACAGTCTTTTTTAGCTTTCCATTTTCATCCAATAAAGCCAAAAGCTAGTGTCAAGATACGTTGTGTGTTGAGTGATGGAGCTCAACGCCGCGCTTACAACATTTATATAATACAATTAACTAATAACATTTATATAATAAAATACAAAAAAAAACTTAACAATTGAGTTAAACAAAAACTTAATAATTGAGATATACCGATAACTTAATAATTTTATTTCATTCAAAAGTTATCTTTAACATATTTTTAAAAGAAAAACATTTAAATGTAAAAAAGGAAGCCATGAAGAAGGAAACAAGTGTATTTGACATTATCAAATCAATTCTCAAAGGCAAAGCAATATGAACACCGGATGCTACTTGCGTCTTTATATAGAGTAGGTACGTGAACGTTGATATAAAGATACTGCAAAATAAATAATCACTTTTTTATTGTCAGTTCAAGGGCAGCAGAGGGATCCTAGTGTTAAGACACTCCGTTCCCCATTTTCCGACGAATTCGAGAGGCATTGCGTGTTGTGTGGCGGAACTCAAAGCCGCGCCAGGATTGAACCCACAACCAGTCCTGTTCACAGTCACACACTTGTGCCCCTGCGCAAAACTGAAGGTAAAGGAATGATTATAAAATCATAATAACGCTATAAAGGCACATCCATCCTCTCTACCCCCACATCACCTCCAATATCTGCGGCGCTGGCACTGCGGGCGGTCAGCTCAGTTGGCAAAACACCAAATTATATATAAAATAGAAACTCTTAATGAAACACTTTACACGACCACTTTGGATTCGATTTATCTGCTACGTTAATGGACTTTGAAATATTGTGTACGTAGGTAACATTCGTACTTATGAAGTATTGTAAATAACAGTGTTACTGTACTCGTGGATATAATGGATAAATATGAATTATATAGCTTCACGCTAAAATCCCAAAACTTTTATTATACGATGATCAAATAAACTTAACATGGACATGAAATAATTGAAGCGATTATCTTCACGTTTCACCTCACTTCATATTAAAAGTCTTCACCTTCATTTTAAAATTATTTTTTAAAAGATGATAACTGTTAAAAAAATCATATAACAAATTACAAAAATGCAAATATTTACAAATCATGAAAAAACAGTCAACGAAATAGAACTAACAACTTTAGTACAATTAGCTAAGTCATTGAAATGCAAACGAAAACATGCGCGTGGGCATCTGCTCGCACCTGATTGGCCAAAGATATCGCGCCTCAGCGAATACGGCGCTGCTATTGGCTGGAGATTGTAACACAATAATTTGGCAATGCTTCAAGTGGGCGGGGCTTTTTAAAAAATATTTGTGTTTGTACGTATTAGTGTTACGGAAACGTTGTAAATATGTCACTGCGAGATGAGTTAATAGGCAATGGTGTTTGGTGTTTAGGAAATTGAAAAAAAGTTATAATATAATATAGTTAGTTATTAACCTGTATACTTAGGTTAATATATGAAAAGATAAAAAATAAAGCGGTATCATGGCACACACGCTAGTAGACATTCAATTTTATTCTACTGCTTACTTACTAACCTATCCAATAAACCCTAGTGTCAAGGACTTAAGAGTTCACTCAATTTTAAGAGACAATTGCGTATTAAAGCAAAACTCAAAATGTCACTTTGTTTGCCATAACGAAGAATTAAAAATAATATAAGTAAACATAACCATTCTTACAAAGGGTTATTTTTTGGGTAGTAAAATATTTTTTTAAAATGGCAACAATTCTGTATATTAATATCAAACACAAGTTTCTCGTAACTACTCCAAGATTCAAAAAAAATTTCTTAACTATCAAGTTACTTAGCAATACGCATTATCCTATTAAAGTTACACTAAGTTAAGAAACTATGGACTTTATTCCCGTTTTAACAAGATTCATTATCGTTTACAAAAAATAGTCATTAAACATATGACTTAAATTTAAATTAGTATTGAAAAATCTCTTTTAATTCCTTAATTTTAAAAGACACTTTCCTGTGGCTAACATTCTTTAATTGCGTTCACATAAGGCGAAATAAACGTTTTATAGAGAAGGTAGCTGGTGTGGGCACCTTGAATTGATTTAAAATGGTTTTGGCTACGAGGTGCTAATTAAGCCTAAAAGGAATAATTCGCTAACTACAAAAAGCAGAGTTGGAGTGTACTTGCTAAGCTTCTGTTAAAGGTAATATGCAGGGTAGGCCGAGAGTACTAAGTGGTAAGACACTCCGAAACGAAAGACGAAGCCGCATTTGGGTGGTTAGTTTATAATATAGGTAATCATTTTCCCGCGTGGCTTAAAAGCCCACAGTCAGCTAAAACGTAGTAGGTCCTACAGTTATTATTTTATGGTAATGCTATTTATTCTCTATAATAATAATTTATTTATTCAGTGTTATTATTTCATGATCTCTAGTACCTATGTAGAATTTTAATAAAAAAATATTTATTATTTATTTATTAAAAAGTATGAATTATACTAATATAATAAAACCAAAAAGCTTAGTTAAACGCATTGTTCTCAGGAACTCAGGACTAATTTAAACAAAAAATAAAACTATTACTACTAGATCTACAGTAAGAATTACCTTGGCCACTAGGAATTATGAATGTCATACATAATCCTTGCTAATTCCACTTGACTTAGGATACATAAGCGCTATTGAAACCTAGGACCCACTTACCTATAATACAAGTAATATATACAATAATTAATCACAAATTTCACCAAAACTCTTTAATCTAAAGAATCGCACATTAATATGTAGATAAGGTTCCCTTATCAGCAGCGGGTAACACGAGAGACCACCGGCGAACGCATTTGCATAAAAATGCACAGACACGCGCCTTAATTGAATATATACAAAACGACGATACGTTTATTGGGGCTAGGCCTAGGTGTTTGCTTCGATTGCCCATTAATTGGATGGGAATTTAATTTGTTAATTATATACCTTATGGTAAAGTTGTTTGTGTACCATACATGTGGTTCCCAGTTCAAACAACGTAGAATAGAAAAACTTAAATATATATATTTTTATATTTAAAAAGTTCGGTTTTAGAACTTATCGTACTAAAGGTAAGTCACGTAATAACTTAAGAATCCACAGGATAGGAAGGGCAATAATGAGGCAAAGCGAGGCGACGCCGAGATTTCCGCCACTTACACATTGCCTTCAGAATACGCCGAAAATACCTATTTACTTACGGAGTGTCTTCACAACAAGTTCCCAAGTTCCCTCTGCCTACCCTGCCATGTGCGGGAAACAGCGTGAAGCGAAAAAAAAGTATATTTAAATATAAACTAATTCCGAACGGTATTAAAAGCCTGCACTTCTACAACTATTTTATAACTGTATCATTTATCCTATGATTGAAATAAGTCATTCCTAGAAAACAAGCATTGACCCGATAAATCTATTAAGCATTTAACTTCAATTAAATCAATTCAATAATTTCCATATACGAACTCGTACAGAAATTACAATACGAAATAAAGGTTATTGTCGGTGACTCCGACTCCGAAGTCCGGAGTCCGGACTGAGCGCCAATTAAAAACCACTTTACTCGTACTATGTATGCTATGTACTTAATAGCACCTCGTTTTAGAATGAATCATAATGAAAAAGAATTAAATGTTTATTTTGAATGATTATATTTCAATTATTGTTAATATTTTATTTGCTATAATTTTAAGTGTTATTTTGACATTGAGCTCTTCTAGTTAAGATAAGTGTAATCAGATGATATCATTGTCACTAGAATTTTTGAATGAGACATGACTCTTTCTTTTCACTTCTCACACAACTTCACTCTGTATCCCGCATGCAGTGTAGGCAGAGGAAGCCCAGTGTTAAAACACGCTTCCCACTTTTCGTAATGAACTACACGTTCCTATTGTGTGTTGAGTGGTGGAACTCAACGCCGCGCCGCGCTTATCTCATCACCGCCCCCCCCCCCCCCCCCCCCCCNCCCCCCCCCCCCCCCCCCCCAACGCTGAGCGAAGAAATGAAAGTCAGTTCTAAATAAGCGTCGTAATGAAATATTCTCATGTATACTAAAATATACAATTTCTGAGAACAAACACAGAATGTGGAATTAACTTGTCAAATGATCATTTACAAGAGGCCAGAGACGTTGCGTTGCGTTTAATCCAATTAGATGTATATTTCGCTGAATTGTATTTTTATATCTGTACTATAAAGCTGAGCAAACTAGTTGAAGAGTTGAAGTATTCTACATCACGGAAACCCACACCTTAGTACGTATGGATAAGTATAATTAGTTATTTGGGATATTTAAAATGTGTCATTACGTCACACATCTTACTTATTAGCATTTTACTAACCCAACGCAGAGACCGTCCTTTCTTCTTAGAAGGTGTAATCCAGCGGAGCAATAAAATTATATAAACTAATTTTAAATTGTGGAACTTAACACCGCGCTTTACAAAACAAAATCTATAAAGATTCTTGATTTATATGTCCATATAAAAAAAAAGTAAAAATGAAGAATATATTAGTAAAAATTTAAAATAAATCATAACGTTAAGACTTTATTATTTATTTCATAAAACAATAAATAAAAACATATGAAAGAATTCCACATACATTTCACTACAAGCGTTTCATCGCCGAGTTTCGGGCTAATTTCGTAACTAACATAGAACTAACAGATAATTTGACATCTGTCCCGTCCTAATAGCGGTTTTCCTTGTAATCTTGCAAAGTGTTGTTTTCTTTTCCAAAGAAACACATTAAGTTTTCAACGCTTGTATAATCCAATAATGTCCCAACACTCGTCTCTGCGGTGATATAGGCGATTATGTTTCTTTTGAAATGGTTTTTTTTTAGATTTTGACGCGCCTGGGATTGGGAGTGGGACAGGTGACGAATAAATTAAGCTTTAACCTCTGTATTATGTAACGCGATCTTAAAATTTTTATTTGCAATAATTTGTTGAAAGTTTACACCTTTTGCCCACATTGTCGGGTAGGCAGAGGGAACCTGTAGGCACTCCGTTTTTTGTTTTCCGAGGAGACATTGCTTGCTGAGTGGCGGAACTTAACGCCGCGCCTAATCTTATTATACATTTATTGTATAGTTATCAATAATTCAATATTTTAAAATGGATGCTCATTTAGAATAACAAACATATTGAAATATTTAAATGTAGCAGGGTTTAAACCTGCACTTCTAACCTATAGCCCTAACGTCACAATACTTTACCCTCTCCTTAACAGACCAAAAATATAATAAATATATAATTCTAATTTAGAATCGAATTTACAACCGTCCTACATAATTTAAGCAAGAAACAAGTATTTATAAATTATTTGAAACACGAAAAGAATCTAAAAGCTCATACCAAATGATGAGAATGGATTGATTTCCCGTCCCGTGGACCCTCAGTCCTCAGTCCTCCGCACCCGGTCCTCGGTCGACGCGTTGATAACGCACGTCGGGGGAGGCTCGTTTCCACGCTTTTATTTTAATGATGACTTGCTTTAAATTGTGTCTATTACGTGTTTTTACAGGGTTGTCACTTCAAATATCGCTTTTTTAATTAATTAATTATTATTTCTTTAGCTTAGGCTTTATGCCTAGAGGTAGCTAGAAAGTATGGAGTCAAATGCTATAGACTCTTCATACCTCTGTCGCCTCGTCTAGTCTCATACAGACGGCATGCCAAATTATTATTTTTTATTAATTATTAACCTGTTAAGAGCCAACCCTACACACAAAGTAGACTATATTGAAAATTGTACCGTAACTGGACTGGAAATATTTATATGATAATAGATTTTGATATGATTATTGTTTCTAAGATTTGGTAAAATTACAAGATAGATTGAACATGCCATTCCATTTTACCCAAAATTAATGTAAAACGGTGAAACAAGCGAATCCTCCTCCTCCCCTCCTTTCTGCATGCTAATAATAGTATGAGAGTAACGTAAATGTGTGTAATAAGTTGTAAAAACTTTAAATATAATCGATTTATCTTTTTAGAATAATAATGTAAGAAATAAATGCAAATATTAAAAAGTAAATAATATCAATATAAACGTGTCAACCCTACAAGCGATTTCTTTTGACGTAATAAACTAAGTGTTAGAGGGGTCCTATTACTCGGTGGCTCACCGGCGCGGTGCCGCCGACTGCGCTGACGGAGGAGGTTCAATCCGGCGTGTAATGCGAATTGATTTCTACACTTTTGTGAATATTTCTTTTGTATGCCAGATTTTTTTATTTTAGGTGTGTATTAGTATGAGTTTTCCCTTTTATTATTGTTTTGTTTAAGGTAGTAGTATTTATTAAATGTACACATAAGGAATCTAGTGATATATTTTTCTGTACTCTATTTTTGGGTTATTTGTGGGTAAACGATACAGTGTGAGGAGCGGAGGGTTTATTCTCTTGTTTTGTTTTTTTAGCTTTTCGCTTCTTCACTTTATACAGCATAAAGCTTTGTAGTTAAAGAATTTAGGCACTCCATCTATTGTTCATCTAATAATTAATGTGAATTTCGTATGGCATCCACAACCAGAAAGACGCTTTTCCACTGCGCCACGAGGCTCTATTTCATATAACCCTCAAAAGTAGATATTTTACAGGCCTACAATTTAAGCTTAGGGAACAGAGTATCTTAACACTAAGTTTCCTCTGCCTACCCTGTTGTGTGCGGGATATAGCGTGAAGCGTTTAATTTTAAGCTGAAATAGATTAAATAATGAATATATTGTATGACTATAAGCAAATGTATATTATAGACCGCATTAGTGTGATTGACGTGCGGTCAAGCTCGCTACGTCGATACGTTACCTGCAGTAGTAGATCTGGATACGTTGACGGCGATAATCGTTGCGTTAGTTATGCATGGAGAGGTCGCGGGTACGAATCGGAGTAGCAATTATTGGTTTGATTCCCATTCAGGGGACTAATAAGGCAAAGCGCGGTGTTAAAGCGTAAATCTGAAAAAAAAATCTGGGTAATATAATTAAACTTTAAATAAGCACTTCCGTAAGTCAAAATTGAACCCACAATCGTCGCGTTTACAGTAGATATACAATATCTATCTATCTTATAATTAAGCGGCAGCTATCTATCTTATAATACTAGCTATAAATATAATGCTACCTATTACCGCATTTGTGATTGACTTGCGGTCGCGTTGCAGGCGTTTGGACGAGGTATACGAAGAAGGGTTAATTTGGATTAAGTACAACTCAGAGAAGGAAGGACCCTTTTGGATTCGATTCTCACTCGGAGGAATAAATTATTCGCATGCCTCGCTAGAGTAGCCTCGTAGAGCGCTGCCACTTTACACGCAATGTTTCCAAAATTACCAGGAAATAAAGGGGATATAGTACGGAACCTAGTCTTAAGACAATCAACGAAATCAACGAGTGGCGACTTTGTTTTATAGCAGAATGAGGAATTAAAAATAATGAATTAGCCCGAGTACATATAGAACTCACAACCACCGTTGCACTCCACCACTGTGCCAGAACAGCCTCCCGAGCATATTATGTACAGATAGCGTATACAACTGTCGATGGCATACCGTTTGCGGTAAATTCTCGTATGACAATTGATTTAGTGGCGTTTGATACACTCCTGAGCTGGACGGTTGTGGTCTTCAGTAAGCGATTGGACTTGTTACAACTTGTTTAGTGATATACCTCGGCTTTGTCGGGGAGCTTATTTTATATATTTAAATTTGTTATTTTTTTAGTTTTTTATAGCATTATTTTATATTTATCATGGTCCTGGCACAGGGCCGTTTTGGATTCAACTTCAATAATAATATTTTTTTATATTATATATATTATTGGTTGGTTTAATATTTTTATTTAGATACTTGCCCTAGTAACGATACAAACCGTGTCATTGAGTATCGCAAGTGTCTAACGTGACGTATCTTAACAGTAAGTTCCCAGGTTCCCTTAGCCTACCTTGCTATGCGGAGCTATTGGTTATTTAGAGCCTATCCACAAACATCCAAATTCACATACAATTAGTATTGTTTGAATATACGAATGTGATTCTAATCGAATTAAATTATACATCACTTTGTAATTACGACCTCGTCGTTATACTGCGGTTTTAAAACTAAGCTTAATTTAGATTATTAGTTAATTGCCTTTTGTGAGCGCTGGTTGTATTTATCCGATACTAAATTATATGGTTACATTATTTCAATTGGATTAAATGTCGACGGTTGACAGGTGAAAGTGTATATCTGTTATTTTTTCATATATTTTGATTGGAATTGGAAATGTACAGAGACTGTAAACACAAAGGTTATGGGTTCTATTCCCACTCGAGGGAATGTAATATTAAGTATTTTCATTTTCTCGGCAACGAGACAAAGTAGGGCGTTGAGTTGTCCACAACTAAACACACAATGCCTCGAGAATCGAGATTCCGGCGGAAAGTGGGAAACGGAACCTTAATGTCAACAGAGTGTCTCAGCACTAGGCCCCCGTGTTCTCTCTGCTAAAAAAAGCTAAAAAAAATATTATCTCAACTATTTGGTTAACAATATAGTGCCTTAACACATGGTTCACTAAAAAAATCAAAAACTCCTTTATTCACACTGAGAAAATCCAAACCATTTTAGGCAAAATTCCATACAAAATTCGTAAGCATACGAAGAAAAATAAAAGTATTTCCACACTCACCGGCACCGTACGCTGTACGTGGACACTCAAGTGTCTGACAATTACAGTCCACTCTGTAGTCTCTATAATTGCTACGTTTCTTCACCTTCCTGCCTTCTCTTTGGCACGTTTTGCCTCTGCGGAACTATTTGAATCAAAATCGTTTTATTACCTTTAATAGGCAAGCCTAATTGATAATTACCTTTTCTCATATTAATAAGCAGAGGTGATATAGTGTCAAGACACTCCGTATTTCATACACGACCTCAATATTGGAAACATTATGTATTAGCACAAGAGAAAACAACAGAAGAAAAAATTAAAGTTATTTAAATTTAACCATTTCCCGCAATGGTAAACCAACTGACAGCCATCGCGTTTACAGCCAACGCTGTTCCACGAAGCCGTCACATGTGTGATTAGAAGGCCGTCGAAATGTGATCTAGTGAGTTAGTGACGTATCACTACTTTAAAATTCGACAACCGCTTGCCCTATTTATAGGAGATAATGATATAATTACAAAGTAAGCGTGGGCGAGATCAATCGCTAGTAATGGGAGCTCAGGAAGCCGCAATTATGACTTAAGTAAGTACCGTATGGGAAATTAAACGTTTATGATTGTAGATCGTTGGGCAGTTTAAGCGTGATGGGCAGTTTAAGCGTGATAATTCTTATATACTGTTAAAACATAGAGTCATAGAGTTGTTTGACTACTTTTAATATAGCAGAGTACCGAGTATCAAGACACTCTGGTCTCCACATATCCTTTTTTAAAATATATTCTAGACATATTTGTTTCACTAATCTTATAATAAAATTGCGAATTACCAAAACGATATAGAGCATATCAAAAGCGACGGAAGCTGAAAGATCAATCGCGCAGCGCTGTCGGCGTGTCGCTGTGTGCTCGTATGTGTAACCCTATCTCAGGAAACCGGCAATTATGTGCAATACAACGTTTTAGACCTAAGAGGCTAAGAGGATAGCCTATAAGAGGTTCATGTTATTTTGGGAATTAGTATTAACAAATTTATATTATAATGTGTAAGGCTAATGTATGAGGCTAGTCGCGCAAAGGCACAAATGTTTGACTGTAAACGCAAGTTTGCGGATTCGATTCCCACTCGAGGAAATGAAAATATTTAATATTTTGCTTTTCGCTCTGATAACGAGTTAACGTTGGATTTCGCACGCTCAACACACAATGCTTCCAAAATACAGCGTAAAGTGATAAGCGGTCTTAACATTCTTAGGTTCTTAGGTTTCTTATATTCTAGATATGCTAAGTCACACTTTTAATTATCTCCTATGGTAAAAAACGAACAAAAACTAACAACACCCTACAAAAAGATCTGTGAAACTGCGACGCACCGAGGGCTCGCTGTACCAGAATCTTCAATAATAAGGTAACGTAAGGTACAGCAACGCAGTAGGTGGGTATCATAAAAAAATTACAACGTGGAACAGAACAAAGAAAATAATTGGCACAGATAACAAAGAAAAAGATGATTTCTTTTTAACGTCGCTTTGTTGAGAGGCCCGCGAGGGCTGTGCTAATTAACCTACGCCGAATGGGGCGCTCGACGGTAGATACTGGTTTGGTTCCCGACTGTGCTTGTAATATGATAATTATATTGACACCAGTGGTCCTGGTGGAAAAAATAACTTATTGCACTAAAACTAAAAATTACGTTAAGCTTAAGTTATATTTATTGTACAATTAAGAGAAGCACAAATCAAAGTCTCAATTAACATACAAGCATAATCTATATAATAGTAAACTAATCTAGTGAACTACACGTCGGTGTCGCAGTTCAACACCTGAGCTAATAGTGCCTTGTTACATCAAATACACTGGAGTATTATGTACAAGCACAATCGATCTCGCCGGTACACTCCTACTGCTTGTATGTATGTATGATACATGCTATAGCTCCGTAACTACTGGATCGCAAATCTGGACTTTGAAATACTAATAGTTTTGTTGATTTGATTTTTTGTTTGGTAGCTAGTTTCTTAAGACCACGAAGGTGAAACCAAGTATGAAGTATGGTAAGATATATAATGTACAATATTCAGTTAAATATAAATAATAATTTCATTTTCAATCCAAATTTAACAATTTAAAACATAATTCACGTACCTTTAAATTTTGAAAGTAATTTAATAATAACAAAACACAAAAACGTAAAGCGATTTCTTTTTTTTATTGAGCAGCGTTGAGTCCTGCTACTCTATATGCAAAACCTTCAGAATTTGGCACAAAGTGGCAAATGAAAGTATCTGCAAGTGGAATGACGTGAAGAAATAAAAATCACTTATTATTCAAATAATAAACAAACTGCTTTAATCTAACCCCAAATACATAACCTCCGATACACTACACAAAAACAAGACTGACTTACTTTGCTTCTTCACCGTCAAAAAATATAGTCAAAGTAAATTTAAAGAGGTAACTTTACCTTCAACTAACTAACTAACTATCGATCTATTTCAACTCCGCAAGTATATTTAGACGCGTCCCGAGCTACAGATCAAGTCAATTATGACACAATACCTATTAATCTGGAGAGGAATAGCGATTCAGAGGAGGTTATTAGACGGTTATTTAGTTTCCATAGCTATATTACGTAGCTAGAGGGAACGAGTATACTTCCCGTGTTAAGTAACGGAACCCAACGCCGTACGTTATCTACAGAGTTAATCTAACCTAAGCCTAGCCTAACTTAATAAGCATTTACGGTCTCTTTATTGCTCTTACACCTCCTATCTGTCGTTAACCCGAATATACATTCTCTCGGGGTTCTCATGTTTTATACTTGATCTTCAGGTTCTATGATAGCTAAACTATGTTTTCGGACGACTTTAGAGGTCTCCTTCTACCTCTCTTACCACTCACTCTGTCTAAATCTTTTTTTCGCTCTTATATCACAATCTTTCATTCACTTCATTAGCTATTTTTGAGATTGACGAGCACAGACGCACAGTCAAATACAAAAAAGCATTACATTTATAGATGCTCAAAATAATAGATATTCACATATATCTTTTATGTACAGAAAGCTATTACTTAAAATTTTATTATAATATGTAAAGATATATATTTAGGCTATATAGTACAAAAGCAGACTGTCCCAACAAGCTAACTATAGAGTGTTTAACGGTTATCGAGCATCATTTGGCACCGAGCTGAGGAAGCGTCAGTGGCTGCTTACGATTAGTGCTAAACTTCCAGATGATATATTTAACTTTATTTAATTGTCCCACTTACCACAGTGTCCCGCATATAGCAGGGACGCATGAGGAACCTAGCGCTAAGACACTCCTCTCCCGATTATATAGATCGAGGAAATTAAAACAAAATCTTCCCTATCAGACTCGCATCTGTCGCATTTACCCGCGCTGTGCTACCGTGTGTCACCGCCCCAAGCTTTTACCATCAGCCAGCATCTCACATAGCATGTCAGTAGGCAGGGAACCTGGGGAACTACTGTTCACACTCCTGGGACACTCCAAACCCATTATGAAACTTTTCAGCTGTGTTTCGGAGTAATTGTGTGTTGAGAGGCAGAACGCAACTCGGCGCTTTGCTCGCTCACCAGAGCGAAGTCACGACGGCGTCTCTGTTGTACTAGATAAACATATCCAGCCAAATAAGAGGAGGAAGAGAGAGCTGGCATAATTTGTATCTATTTATTATCTTAGACAATATTAGCAAGTTAATAATTGTAAGTGCAATATAAGCTATCAGATCAAACGCAGGAAGGGCTCTCGTCAAGTGACTGTGTAATGGTTCACTGTGAACGCGCGCTTTAGTACAGATTTAAGAGGCGGTGATATTACAGATATAAGATATTTCAAAAATTTAAAGAAATCAGATATAATAATTGTTAATTTAAAATGTAAGTCATATCAATAAAGAAAAGTAATGCTTATTTTAGTAACTTAATTTTTTTCTGGTCTAAATAGTTTTCAAAGCAAAATATGGTATTTTGTACTAAACTTGCAAAAATAACATTTGTAATTGATTCCACATATTTATTTTTTAATTCATGTCATAGGTAGGTATATAAATATACCTAACCTTACTTGTATATAAATGTACATTGTACATACAGATTTTTTTCTCCTCGGCGGCGGCGGCTATTGAGTGGCGGAACTTAACGCCACGGTTTTCTAGCTACCGAAGCGCGGAAGTAAAAACTGGTGTAAAAAATTAACGTTTAAAAAATTAAGCATGTAATTTATTATCTTGAATTCAATTATTTGACTTAATTCAAAGTCGGTAACCCAAGTGGGAATCGAACCTACCACCATCATGTTCAGACACTGTGTTGCCACGTCACAACGGCCTCTATCAAATATTCATTTTATCTGCAATAAAGTAACTCACTACTTATCAATTTCTTAGGTGTTGCATATTTAAAAGCTATCTAAGCTCAAGCCAAGTAGTAAAAGTATAGTGTAGTTTGTAAGCCAAAAACAGACAAAACATTCATTTACTAGCATTTCAGCTATTTTTTTATATTGAGCAAGGAAATGAAAGGAAAGGAAATGAACGAGGGATTGAACCCACAGCCTAGCCTATAATAATTTAAATAACAATTATTAAAAATAAATAGAGAATAAAAAAAACATTAAATAAACAAAAAACAATCCGTCCCTTAACAACCATTTTCGAATATCACCATATTATTGCGGTGTAACATCGGCCTTTGAACTTTATTATAATGGAAGTTAAACTCTAAAAGCTTCATTAATAGAGTTTACATTGCCTTATCAATTTATTCCTCAAGAGCTTTCACAGCTTTCAATTGATATGGCAAATTGAAGCTTAAACTGAAAGCATAAGAGATATATCGGCTTGTGTATAAAAAAAGCAAGGTAGTATAATTGGCGAGAAATGGCCTGCTATACAGTACGGTTCGAATGTATCAAACGTCATGTTAGTTCCTGTCAGGAGTATTATTTCCGACTGCGGGTATTAGGTGAGGTTGTATTTGATATGTACGGAGAGTATGGACGTAATTGAGATGTTGTATGTCTGTTGGGAATGCTTAGATCTTATGGTAGCTATTTTCATTATGTTATATATTTAGATTAAAATTGATTTAATGTTTTTACATCCTCGCTCTCTTAACGAGGTAAAGCCCGGCGTTGAGTTCCGTGAAACTGGGGAACGGAAGTTAAATCTAAATGTTAACGGAGTGAGAAATAGTTTATATATAGATAAATACTTCATTGCACACACAGCTGATACAAAGGAAAATACAATAAACATTCGTTAATTGTAGAGTTTGCAAAGATTGTCTTACTACCGACTTTACTAATAAACATCTCTAACAAGCTATCTTTAATATAAAATCGCTTTGATATCGCAATTATTTTGTGTATTAATTTAAACTTTTTAGGGAATATTTTGTGTTATAATTAAATAGAAAAAAAATGTTTAAGTTTTAGTAACTCACGTTAAAATACGCATTACATTAAAATAAAAATACTTAAATAACTATAACGCACATGCGAATACAACAATCTCAATACAAAAGTTACTTCAAATAGAGAAACGAACCTACACTAACGTATAGCTCACCTACCAAAACGTTTATATTTATTCAAATAAAACAAAAGAAAAGCTGCAAAAAGCTGAGCTCTCCATACAAACATAAACAATTAAACAAAAGCTCTCTCAAATATTCACAACTTTGACATCACCCTATTAAACGACCAATTTGACGTTGAATTTAACCCATTACACTCTTCGTAAAAGTGTTTCGTCATCCTGTTTATGTTTCCGTCCCTTTCTGATTCGTACAAACATATGTATATCTGTCTCGCTCGGTCGATGAGTAAGAATAACGATGAATATGGTTTACGAGATTCCAAAGTGAAGGGAGTATTTTCGAAATTGTTGGGTTTTGATAAGTATGGTGATGTTGATTTGTTATATCGATAATTATTTAATTAATAGCTTTTTTTTTATAAAGATGTTTGTGAAATAGAGTTAATTTGATTTAATAATTCTGGTAGATCTTTGAGGTCATCATGGCGAAGTAAGACGTTGAGACAGTATCATTAAGGCATGTCGTTAAGTATTAAAATTCTACAGAAAGTGGTAAATGTAATACCTTATCCTACTATGCGGGAAAAGAAGGGTACAAAAACACTTCTCACTTTTCAGAATATTCTGTTCTCAATTATTATTAAAAAATTACAATGGATGTACGTGCAACGGATGTTAATCACAAAAACGAACATACAACAGAATAATATATCAGGTCAACGCTTATCATGTAATGTCGGTTAAATATACTTAATTAGTAAAATAAAAGCTTACTGCGGCTATTTTAGTAGTTGTTAATGTGTACAAAGTAATTGAAGATTCAAATTCATTATGTAATTAATAATAATCTCATGAGAGAAGTAAACCTTTTAATATTCTTAAATAAATATTTAATTATATGATATATAATGGCCTCAAGAAAAACATAAAAGATAACTCAATTACCAGTTTATTTACACGTCAAAAAAAGCACTTAATACATTTTAAACACAACTAACGCACGCGGAAGTACAAAATCCTATATCATATACCAATACCAATTAAAACCGATAACTCGCTCAGTATATCGATATAAGCTACAATTATATCAAACATTTGCATCACTAGCCTCTAAGTGCGACGCGACCACTTTACCATGACCCTTATCAAAGGTTGAGCTTTTATAAAATGAGCTTTCTCCCTTCAGAAATAAGTTCTTTGTGAAATTATGTATGGGTCTAGTTATGTTGGTATATTTAAGTGGCCGATGAGTGCTCTAGTGATTTTATTCGATTGTTTATTTGTGAGTTTTGAGGAAATTAAAGCGGAGTTACTGTGAAAGGTTAATAATGTTTTACAGCTCTCGGCGCAGTTCGGGATATTTTAATTGAGGTTTTTATTGTGGAATTGGATGAATCAGGGGCGATTTCCATTTTGGTAGCATTTTCTTTATTTTACTGTTATATACAGTACGGGTATAAAACAATGTAGACAGAGTGAACCCAGTGTTGTGACACTCCGAATCCCTTTTCTGTCAAATTTTGAAAACTGCGTTTTGGTGTTGGAATCCAGCGTTATGATTTTTCTTGTTACCAGACCGAGGAAATGTAAATATTGAATATTTTAAAATCCAAGGTCGTCGCGCCACAGCGGCGCTATGTCTGACTGTAAACGTGGTTGCAGGTTCGATTGCCATTCAGGGAACTAATTATTAACCTTTTCTCACTTTGATGATAAGATAAAGCGCAGCCATGAATTCCACAAGTCCTCACGCAATGTTTCACATTGGACGGAAGGTGGGGAACAGAGTGTCTTAACACTAAGTTCTTTTTTTCCTACCTTAGCGTGAAGTAAAAAAATCACATCTTGTCACCAAGTTGTAAAAAAATACAACATTACAGTCAAGGCCTATTAACATGCCGGAGTGAAGCGTTAGTTTTTATAAGAAGTTTTTGTCTGTATCTGTTAATAGCTTCAAAATTTTGTCACGTACTTAGAAAAAAAATCTAGACAAAGATAAGAGATGATTAAAGATGTTTTTTTGTAATTATCGGCCAAGATGGAACGAATCTCAAAAAAGATAGATATGGCTTACCGTTCAAAAGTGTTAATTTATAGATTTATTTCTCGTATCTTAATTCTATCTATTGGTAGATAACAGAGTAACATATAGTAAAGTAAGTTGAAGAAGTCACCTTAAATTATAGCCAGGGTTATTTATAGCAAGATTAATATTATAAACCAAATACGAAACAAATAGAAACATATTAATATGACAAAATGAATATGTATATTTTAAACCTATATTCATCACATATTCCCCACAACTAAGCTTTAATGCATTTTACTACTGTATCCGGCGTATAAACTAGCAGACATAGTAAACCTAGTGTTAAGTCACTCCGTTCTCCACTTTCGCCGAAACTCAACGTCTCGGTGTGACTTGTTTCCAGAGCCGGAGTTAATAAAAATATTGCAACATTCATTCTCTTGAGTGGAAGACGAACCCACGAGCATCGCATTCACAGTCACACATAGGGCGACTGCACCACGCCGACTTCAAAAGATACAAATGTTAAATTTAACCACCCGGATATAGATAATCCCCAATAGTTTAATACAACAACAAACGCTAACTAAAATAGGTTCTATCCTCTTATAATATGTATAAATAAAATGCGAGGCAATTAAAATTGTCACTAAGATTACATTTGATAGCACCGCGTGTAATGTATGGGGCAATAAAAGATTATACTTTGTCTTAGTATATTTCATAACATGTCAAAGAAAAAAATTAGACAAAAAATCATTAGTGTTGGAATAACAAAGCAAATTTTGTTTATTTTTTTTGTAGCTTGTATCCCGGAGCAGAGGGAGCCTGGTGCAGAGGGAACCTAGGAATAAGATACTCCGTTTCCATTAAAACACATTCGTTCCTGATTTTTGCCTTCACGCCGAAATCTCCCCCACATTAGCGTGTTGTGTGGTGGAACTCATCATTGTGCTTTACTTCGTTACCAAAGCGAGGGAATAAAAATATGAAATATTTCAATTCCTGGAGTAGGAATCGAACCCTCAACCTATCACGGATACCGTCATACACGTGCCTTGGTGCCTCAAAATAACGGAATTTCTCTGATTTTTTTCATTAAATATTTTAACGTAACCAACAGAAGGCAGCCCTACAGCTAGATAATGGGAGATAAATCAAATCCCTTGCAGGCGCGTCCCGAAATTAAAACGTATCTTTTTTGTCCCTGAGTGATGATCATTTAAATTAATTGTATTTGCTTAATAGCCCGAATGGGTTTACTGACGTTCGTGGTATATTTACGGTCTAATAGAGGTAGGTGAGGTAGTCTTGGGTCTACCGGATTTTTCTTTATAAATGTATCTAACGATTTCAGGTGTCAAAATCGAGGCAGAAATGTATTGACCCTTCGATGAAACCGCGATGGGACAGGTGTACCAGCGTACTTTGAGCGAGACGTTTGTGGGTCGTACTCATAGGAATGGCTTCCTAAGATACTTTCCTAGGTATAGATTTCCTCTGCCTACACTGCTTCGTGCAGTGCACCCAAGCAGTTATGTATCACTTTCTGAGCAATCTCCAAATGTTACATCGTTTTATTTTGAACTGGTGAAATAAACAAAAATATATAATTATACTTCTGAGTAAACATAGAACCCACAATCATCGCTTTTAATCGTGTCCCAGTGTGCCACAAACTCCTAAAAGCAATATAAATAAATAATAACAAAAAAATGATCTGAACAACTCGAGATAATAAAGCAACTAGCAACTGTTTGTCTATGTTTATGCAAATGTTGGCGGCACTTCAATGACCGATGGAATTGTAAATTCGATAATAATTAGAATAATAAGTACATGAAGCCACTCGTGGCACAGAGGCACGAGCGTGTAACTATATACGCTACAGTTTGTGGGTCCTATCCCCATTTAAATTAAATATTAAATATTTTCATTTCTTCACTCCGGAGTCGACGCAAACTCGCAATGCCTCAAGACTTCAGCAGAAAATAGGGAGCGAAGTATCAAAGCATTAGGCTCTCCCTGCCTACCCTGCAGAATTAAATAATTAATTTCTCAAGTAGAAATCGAATCACCAATGACCACCAGCCTCAACCATAATACATATCTTAGAATAACTTAGAAGAAACAAAAAGCAACGAAATCCGTTACAAAGTCCCCCGCCGCGGCGCTCGTACCTACTACCACTAATGAGGCGGTACGCGAGGCAGGGCTGTCACGACGCGATTATTGCTCCATCGATCAAACATTAATAGCCGCTTTATTAATTTAAATTACGTATCCAATGACCAGCGTAATCGTTTCGGTTGGGAGTAGGGTTGCCATGTTTCTGTTGTTAATTATTATTTTTAGTAAGTTTTTATTTTCGCTTCGCTTCACCTCTGTGGTCAAATTGAAATAATTACATAACATAGCCTATATCCTCGATAAACGAACCATCCGACGCAAAAATATTTGTTTAAATCAAAATCAACAATATTGAGATTATCGTACTCAACCGAATAGTCTTCAGTTCTTTAATTATTAAATATTAGTGTGGAAGATATTGACACTAATTCCTTCATGTACTTATAGTATCTGTAGGAATATGTGGCTTAAATGGAAGTAAGAGCTTACTTGAAAAGTATTCATACTGAATAATGATTCACAAAACATTTATAAGAATGTCCAGGAGAAAAATTGCTGAAATTAAAAAATACACACCCTACAAATACCACTGGATAAAAGTCTCTCTAAGCTCCCTTGCCCTACGGTGATAACATAATGAAACAAAAACAAGATATAATTACGTCTGGCCAATCCTACTCTATTGAAATACGCAGAATAACAAATTAGTTACTGTTATTTTTTTCGATACCCATAGATAATCTAGTGTCAACACACTCTGATTTCAGATTCGTGTGATGAAAATCAACGCAGTTCTTTGTCTTAAAATGGGAAAGTAAAAGTACCGTAGGTTGGAATACCTTATAATATTCTCTCTGCCTCCTATAGCAATATACGAGAATTTTCTAAAGCCACCATAACATTGAAATTTATAAAATTTAAAAGAAACTATATTATACAAATTATAAAATGTTATTATTGACTAAAATTAAATAATAAGGAAATAATATATTTTTAAGAGACCAATCAGTTTACAACGATGCATCATTAATTACTCTATAACGATACTCGCAGACTGTTTTTTTATAAATGTTAATTATTTTGAATTCTTAATTCATTTTATACGCATAAAAGCTTTTAATTTACGGCTTTTTACTTTGTAAGCAAGAGTAAGTGGAAAGAGAGCCAGCGGGAGATCTCGATGGACCTACGAGAACATGTGTAGTACTGAAGAAAGGTCTCGTCGAACGTATGAGGTCCCTTCTGCGGGCATGTATGAAGAGTTTGATGATAGTAGACTAGGAGAAAGAGGTACAGAGAGATTGTCGCACTTGGCGCTCCGTTTTCTCAGGTTACCGGTTTATAGTGATGAAGCGTGATAAGTGATTTCGCGAGGTGAAGTACTTTCAGCTATTGTACCAATATGTACCAAGTACAATTTTCAATTGAAAAATGAGCTATTAGCTTGAATTTAAACCTACAGAACCAAATGTTGCTCTAATCAGACCTAGATATAGAAAAATATATAAACGTTCCCTAGACTTGACATCGAACTTGCTCTATATTTAAAGAGTGCCGCACTGCGCTACGAAATCAACTATTATGTTAATTGGTACTTATTAATTTATATTAATTTATTTACCTTGCAATACCAATCGACCGTCGATTTGACGACCCATTTACCGGCTGTGGGCTAACAAAATGTGAACTAGGGATGTGTATGATGTTATATTTTATAAAGTTAAAGGGTATTTTTTCGTCACTAATGAAAATAAATGTATTTTTTTTAATATTTTGTTTTATGTAAAAATTAAAAATGTATCCAATTATATTGTAAAATATATATTATTATAGTTTATAAGAAAAAGTATAAATAAATATAATTTAAATTCTTAATTGTATCTTATTTTTTTATCTAAATGCAACTAAGTGATAAACTTAAAACTTATTAATTTTCCTTTACTTTCATTAATAACTATCATACAGAATATAACAACTTTCGTCTAATAAATGCCAATAACACGAAGATAAATTTGAAACATCAATACAAAACAAATAACATACCTTTATAATAAATCATAAATCACAATATTAAAACCAACAAGTTTCAACAAGTTCATATGTTTCATTTATATGATACTCAACTTCGAGCATGAAGTCCGTCAAAACAAGAAATAAACATCGCATTTCCGTCGCTTGGCAACCCTAAGCTCAATCGTTACATATCTGCCTTACTAAAACAACAAAATCGACTTTATTTCAATAGCATAAAGTCGAAATTCCATAATATTCCGGTAATAGGTATTACTTCCAAAAGTGAATCGCTCAAAGACCCGTCTATTTGTACTGGGATTATGAATATCTGATGATTTTTCTCGAAATATAGGATTATAGGTTTTATTACTACACGAATATGGGTCAAAATAGTACTTAGCGTGTTCATAATTTAATAACAACTGATTACACACTATTAGTGTCTATTGAAATCTGTTTGCCCCGCATTTGTTACGCAATACGGATATGATTTTCATGAAAAGCTGTGTTTGTTGTAATTGAGCATTGAATTGTAATTTGCGTGTGTAAGCTCGCAGGAAGCTCATCGCTCGGGAGATTTTATTTTTGTTAGAATTATGAGCCTCTGATAGGTATTCTATGTTATGTCTCATAAAAAAGGTGAAATTTATAAATTGTTTAATTATTATTAGATAAGTGTTAGGCCATCGTGTTGTTGTCTTCTAAGTGTTCGATCCCTACTGAGTTCTGAATTCTGCCACTCTACGTAACATAAATCCATACCTATATTATAAATTCGAAAGTAACTCTGTCTGTCTGTCTGTCTGTCTTTCTTTTACGCAATCAGGGCCAAACCGCTAATTTAATTGTGATAAAATACTCATATAGAGATACTTGAGGGTCTCGGGATGAACATAGGATACTTTTTTTTTTCATATTTGTAATATTTTCGACATATACCAATATATTAAAATACTTCTTAATTTGACATGCAATTTATTCTGCCATGTTAATAACAACCGCCGTTGCTAAGCAACGATTTACAACGTTTGTTGTTAGAAAACGTCACCCCAAATAGCTTGCTTAACGCATCTCTCTATTGAAAACTGAAAATATTTTCATAAATATATTTAATAAATATTCGTATAGTTCAAGCGGGCGTAGCCGCGTTTGGGTCCACTAGTTTCATATAAATGAACACTGGAAAAAAAAAGAAACACAAAAACCATATTTTCATGCGTCTTCCGCATTTAGTAGAGTAGACTAAGTAGAGAATAACCATGTTTTTTGATATAGAATAGTCGTGGCAAACGAGCATATGGCTCACCTGATGGTAAATAATCACCGCCACCTACGACCCCTATAAGGTGTGTCATAATACTTCAGTTTCACGCTGTATCCCGCACACAGCAGCAGGGAACCTAGTGTTAAGACACTCTGTTCCCCACTCTCTGCCGAATTCTGGAGGCATTGCGTGTTGAGTGGCAGAACTGAACGCCGCGGTTTGCCTCAACACCAGAGCAAAGAAATGAAATATAAACGTAATTAATTATTCCGTTCCGCGAGTGTCACGTTGCAGTCACACTCATGTGCATTTCCGCAATTTCGGAAAATGAATAAATAAATACAATCATCCCAACCGGCGATTGAACTTACAACCATCCCAACCAATCTCACATTCCCCCTATTATCCATAGGGGCGTACAATATATATTAAGCGTGATAATATTAATTAAACATTCCCAGCCATCTCAATAGGATGCGCACGCGCAGTCAGGCAGGCACGCGAGAGTGAGAGTGAGAGACCTCGCGGCGGGGACGGAACACTTGACACATGACATGTGCTCTGGACGAGACATGTTTAGTGTTACATAGGCTGTTTAGTATGACTTATGTTTGTATAATCTTGATCCTTTTTTTTCATTATAATATATTAGGTTATTTAGGATTTTAAATATGATATTTTCTAAGAAAATGAAATTGATCTGCCTGCATTTATTTGTACAAATGCATGTTTAATATGTTTTTACCAAAATAAAACCTATATAGATACTTTATTATAACAACAGCATGTCCAACAATAAGACTACATAATTAAAAATACACTCCAATTTAGAAAGGTTCTCCTTTTACAAAAGTTGGTTAAAAATATATTTCTATACTCTATATTACAACAGAACAAATCTCGATACGATAAATTAACAAAGATTAATTATCTCCGTGCGTTCATATCAAAAGAGCGTCCCCTTCGAAATATTAACGAAATAAGATCAGCCTGCACATTCCTCTCCCAGTGGAACCGATACACGCCCAAAGCAAAATGTCCTAACTGACTTATACAAACAAATAAAAACTAATTCTATATTAGAGTAATTAAGGCCTTAATTGCGTGTCTCGAAATAGCTGTTGGTAAATATTAAATAAATGGAGTAGTCAATTAGTGCTGCTATTCCTGCGATTGTGGTAAAATAATATTGAATTCGTATTCGTACTCGTACTCGTACTGGCGAACAAACAGACGCACGACCGCGAATTAATAAGCCACTTAGCTATGTAAATAGACTAAACTTAGTCTATTTTACTTCAGAGAATTTTGTTAGTATTGTGTTATAGTGTGCAGATTCTCTGTTTCAATTGTAGCCAAACACTTATCACTTAATCATTAAAACGTTTAATATGTCTTTTATTTTCTTTCTTAAATTGAGTTCTGCCACTCAACACGCATGACGTCTCCAGAAATCGGCGGCAAGTGGGGAACTGAGTGTCTTAAAACTAGGTTTTCTCTGCCTACCCTGCTGTTCTCGGGATCCAGCGTAAAGCTGAAGAAAAAGAATGGCGCACTAAGAAGGCTTTTTTGTCACTAACTTATTAAGTTAAAGATTTGCAACTTCACGACACACGTGTGTAAATATTTTGGGAAAGGCAATTAAAGAGCGGATGGCGCGTAAAGCGGAGTGAATGTTGATTTTGTTAGACTGCGGAGGGTTTTTTTTAGATCATTTTAAATCGGTTTTCAACAGGATGACAAGTATTTAGTGGTTAATTTAAATGGTTTTGAAGTTATATTTAATCATTTATTGTGCCGAGGCTTAACACAAAAAATATATTTTTCTTACTGTAAAGTACAGGCCGTTATGGCATAGCGGCACAAGGGTGTGACTGTAACGCGATGCTTGTGGGTGCGATCCCCACTCGAGCAATGCATGAAAAATTTCGATGGAAAGTGGGAAACGGAGTGTCTTAACACTTGTGTAATAATACTTAAAGTTATAAAACTTAAGTATAGTACCCAGCCTGCACTCATGCACGGGCCCGGGTGTCACGCGAGAAGCATGTGTTAATTTCACTTTGTTTAGAATATGATGGGACGCTTTAATTAGTGCCGCCATGTGCGCCTCGTCAGCGGGGGACGCTACCACCTTGGATAATATAATTATCTCTTTTGAGCTACTGTGTGGTTTAAGTTACGATTTTTGGGTTATCTTTAAAGTATAAGTAATGTTTTTATATTGTACGCTGTATCCTGTGGGAAAGGAAGAGGGTTAAAAGGGTGTTAGGACACTCTGTTGCCAACTTATTGTTGCCAATTTATTGCTTTGACGTACTTGTCTTGTTACCAAAGACTGAGATTTGAACAAAATAGTGATATACCAATAAATTTTCTTTTTATTTATCCCTAAAAGATTGAAAGATGATTCTATTCCCTCTGAAGGAATTTAATAGTGTCATAAAATTTTACAATATACTCTAATGAACAAAAATCTACCTCTACCGTACCTCTTAACATTAAAAATTTTCTAGCTTCAATTGTGAAAAAAAAACCTTCATCGAAATAACACACAAAACCGCTACCTCTCATGAATTGAACGTGCACAAGATATGTGGAGAACCAGCTGGCAACTAGGCACTTAATTTGTGAAGATTTCACAGAACTCCGCCGCACGGGAGCGGCCGGGAGCGGAGGGGAGCGCCCGGGAGCGCCCGGGAGCATTTAGTATTTGACACCATATTACGCTCATCTTAAGAATAATTACTTTTTTGGTTATTCAGACGATGATGAATAACATTATTAGTTCGTTTAATTATGTAGGGTGAAGCGATTGGTGCTGTCCTGTATGGCGAAATTCCGATGAGAATGTGCTGGGGGTACAAATATGAGTATTTTTGATAATGCATCGTGTATATTTATATATTGTAAGAACAATTTTGGATATGTGAAATTCCGAGAAACACCAGAGAGCAAGACATAGTCTGCTCATGCTGCAGGAATCCAGGCAGTGCGCGAGGCAATAAAAAAATCGTTGGCTGTAGTTTGATATAATTATTAAGTCAATTATTATATCAAATTAGTACAATTATAATATTTTGAACTTGAATTTGATCGTCCGTGTTTTTCTCGTTCCTGCGTTTTTCTTGATTAAGTTTTGGATTAAGTTTCAATGTAGGCAGAAACCTAGGATAAAGAGATTCCGCGGGTACGGCATTTTCCGTCTGATTTTCGATACACTATGTGATAAGAGGCGGATCTTAGGACTTGCAGTCCGTTGAAATGAAAATAACTAACTCCCTCGAGTAAAACTCGAGTAAATAGTCCGAAGTCAGAAAAAAATAACTATTAAAAAATAATAATAAAAAATATATAAAAATAAGCGTATGACTCGCTACAGCTTACGTCTTAACGGCGCTCGTCTCGCACAGTGTTTAAATCGGTATTTCGTGGAACAAACGACGAGGTGATGACCCATTAAGTAATTACAGGCGGCGATTTGTAACGTTTTAAATATTATCTATTGACAGATGTACCAACTACACAAGCTGAAGCTGGAACTGGGAACTGACAACTTACTACAGTTGGGTAAATTGAATTGAATTGAATTGAATATAAAGATTATCTTATTAATCTATTTAAAACAAAAAAAATACTATAGCTTGATTTGTAAAAGATATTTAATATTCTTTTGAATATCCTCGATGATAGTTGGTCAAATTTTTCCTATTATATTTCTCTTATTCTGGTTTGGGATAGCGTAGCATTAAGCTCCGTCTCATAGAACTCTTTGAAATATCCAGAAATGCTTCATCAACGGAAAATGCTTGTAACGGCCTACCTATATTATCTACAAAATATGCATATTAAATAATAATTAAGAATAAAGAACATAATTTACAAAACTTACTTGAGTTTCCGTAACATTGAGCAACTTGGCCATATCAGCTCTTTCACCAGACGACAAATACTTCTTGGCCTCGAAGAGTTTCTCCAGCTCGAAAATCTGGCGGCCAGTGAAGGTTGTCCTTGCCTTCTTGCGCCTGCCAATCTCCTCTCCTTCCTCGCTCGTCATAGAACCTTCACCTCCGAGTGGTGAACGCACATCTTCGGTCGACTTTTTGCGTTTCATTTGTTGTTTATCTGTAAATTTTTAAATAAATAAAGTTAATATCTCCGTTAAATTTCCGCAACAGCTAACTCAACGCCGCGCTTTGTTTTGTTACCAGAGCGGGTCCTTCTCTTCTTTTCCTTTATTACCAAAGACTCCCCAGAGTCGAACTTATATAAAATAAGTATTTACTGAAAAAAAAAACAAAATGCAAAAAATGTGAAATATGCAAAATCAATAGACAAAATGTCAATATCAATCATCTGTCACATCTATTATTTAAAATATTATCGATTTTAATCGATTCAAATCGATCACCTTTTCTTTTTTTAGTAATTAATTGATATTTTATTTATTTATACTATAATTATATGCACTAATAAGTACCTACATTAAAATACTTACACTTAATTAAAATTAACAAATATTTTATTTTCGTTGTACTGTACTCGATTATTTATGTAGATCAAGGATCTAAAACTAGTTTTCGTTGAAAGATTGAATTGAATGTTATGTCATTACAATTTGTTTAAAGTAAGCCAATCGTCACTCCTAGCTTTGCTTCGGTGAAATTAAAGACGTAAACTGAAAAATCAGTCACTTATTAACTCACTCACTGACTAACGATAGAGTTATAATTAAATAAATATAGATAATGCCTAACAACATTTAATATACTAAACGAACACCATATCAAAACTATAACCCTACATCACCGCAGTTAAACGCCGTAAACAGAACATAAATCGTCATCAAAAGACACTATCAATCCGCTCTTTTAGACTCGTCGAGACAATTAAAATATTTGGCCTGGGCACAAGTATTCGAGGCCCATTCATACCGCACGATGTTACTAACTCGTGCTATATAAATGTCATATTTTATTTATAAAGTGCTGGTGTACGATGTATGAGCTGGGTGATGTCTAATTAGACAGTAAGTGGGGCGTTCGTATATATAGTTCAGAATTATTATCGGTTAGATCAAAATACTCTTCGTGGTGGAGGGGCATAAGGATATGGGTTCGATCCCCACTCGAGGGAATGTAGTATTATTTATTAATATTTTAATTTCTTTGAACTTCTTATTTGAAAGATATTATATATTTCCTTAGGTAAGGCAACTATAAACGAAAAGGCAACGAAAAATAATACTATTAAGTGGAGTATGTTATTAAAAACATAATTTCATAAAAGTAATACAAAATAATATTTATAGCACGATTTCTTTATTCTTGCCAACGTGAAAGGATATAGGTTCGATTTCCATTAAAGAAAATGAAACATTAAATATTTTCATTTTCGCAATTCAACGCACAATGGGGAACTTGAATTTTGTAAGTACCTTAACACTAAGTTCCCTGGTTTCCTCTGTAGCGTGAAGCTCAAAACAAGTATTGTTATAAACCAATGAAGTTAGCGATATAAATAAAACAGAGTAAGAACAAAAAGCACGCCAATTACTTGGCGATGGTTTTTTCATATTATTTTCAAGAGCTTTAAGCTTTTAAAGATGGGAGCGAGTGTTACTGGATATACATCTCGAACAAGTATTAATTGAAGATACGTTTTAATTAAATAGTGTTGCGTTTCCAGCGGACATCGTATTCGTAAACTGAAAGTAATAAATGCTAAATAAATATTATTTGTAAATAAATATTATCTTCCTATGGTTGAACGGATCTTAACGGATCTGTTGTTCTTAACGGATTTATTAAAATTTTGTAATTAGGTGCAGTATTAACTTCACGCTGTACATAGCAGGGTAGGTACGGGGACCTGAGAACCTAGTATTAAGAGACTCGGGCCCCATTAATATAATTCCTTTCCCCACTTTCCGTCGTATTTCTGTGAGCATTGCGTGTTGAGTGGCAAAACTCAATTTTACCTGTTACCAGAGCGAGGAAATGAACCCACAACTTCTCACGTCTACAGTCGCATGCCTCAAAAAATATTGAATATAAACAATTCAAAAATATTTTAATCCTATTAGACATATATTTCAATTCCATGGTAAAGGTATGTACTACCTGGAATATCTCGGTGCCAAGCGTTACATACGATCTTCACATAACTATGAAGCTTGAGCTTCCATTGTTCCAGTGTAGAAACAATGCACTCTGGAACAGTGGTGATGAAGCAGTGACTATGAGTATGTTTTAGGGTTCAAATTCTTTAATGAAAATTACGAAATTGCAGTATTAGGCGATTTTCATTAGTACCTAGTTATTAATGAAAATCTAACTATCTATAATCTAACATTATCGAAGTAATTTTAATCCATTTTTATTTCTACAAGCTTTTATTTAACTTGTAAAAGAAAAACAATACCGCCGCGCCTGACGTTTCACTATTTTACTATTTCTTTCGTTTGCTTTATGAATTTGTAGTTATAGTTAATTATTTTATACAATAAATATAGTCTAGTAACTGATAATAAATAGAATGATTTTTTTAAATATCTGCAGTGGTATTTATTATGTACACAAAATGTATAAAAATAAAACAATAAAAATCTTCTATTTAAAATCATAAACGAACGCATAAAAACATTCCATTAAAAGTAATATTATAAAGTAATTGAATAACCAGGATCATATTTAATAGTAAATAATAATAGTATGTACGAGTACGTATATGACACAATTAATGCGCGTCAGTTGATTGTAATCCGCAATGGCGTCGAGAGCGGCGCGTCGCTACGTGAGAAAAACACTATTATAGTAGTTAGCAATTTGTTATTAGGGAGAGGACATGGTGAGAAGTTTGCGATTGTTGCTTTTTTTTCGCCGATAGCGATAACAAGCGTTACAGTTACACACTTGGAGGAAGGAATTATAGGATTTTTCCACAGTTCCACAGACAGATAAACAGTAGCATAAAATTTCTCCACTCAACATGCCTTTGCATGTATCTATAAATACAACTTCATGATTAGGGTCTTCAGGGGGAGCATAGGGAACCTAGTAGAAAGACATAGGTTTTCAAATCTTTGTTTAATATATGAGATTAAGGGAACTATGAGAATAAGGAAAATTATTCTGAACATGGTTGGCGCTTGATGAGGGAGGCCTACGTTCAGCAGTGATTCTAAACATTCTTGTATTTTATTGTAAACAAGATAACGATGGTATTTGATTCAATTCTCAATCGGAGAAATTGTTGTTTATTAAATAATTTTATTTAGTTGGCCTCTTTACCTTCAAAAAAGTTCAAGTATCCATAAAAAAAAAAAACAAATAAATTATAACAATTAATTACCGCTACTTAAACGCTTCGCTCATCACCAAGCACCGCCAGACGCTGACGAGGGCAATTTAAGAATCACACGTCGCAATGATACCATTGATACTGAGAATTTACTTACTATATATAGACACATAACATATTGAATAGACTAGCTTTCGGTTTGTATACTAATTAAATATTATGCATACTATTTTTATAGATATTTACTATTCTGGCCTATTATCTGCAACTAACAAAGCGCAGCGTTAAGTTCCGCCACTCAACACGTAATGCCTTAAGAATTCGACGGAAAGTGGGAAACGGGAGTGTCCTAACACTAGGTTCCCAGATTAACTCTGCCTACCCGCTACCACGTGTGGGATACAGCGTGAAGCTGAAAAAAACTATACCTGCGAATTCATCTGTGTGGGAAAGTAAATTGATATAACAGTTTTAAATATGAAAAGATTTAAAAAAATAAAGACCATTGTTTATGTTCCTTTTATTACGATAAATAATCTTGATTGCTTTGATAGATATCTTTTATACACAGACGGCGATCAGTTACACATTTTATTATTATATGCATATATCTGCCTATAGATAACTAGGCTTAACTAGAATTTGCTTTAAACTAGTAATTTTGTTTTATGATTCGTTAGCGGACCGGATATCGTAGAATCGATCTCCGTTATGGGTATTTTTGTTTCAGGCAAATCATCTTGAAGGTTGTTTCAGGAAATCATCTCTAGGATCTTTTAAATTACGCCGGTCATCTTAATAAGAGAAGCTAGTCCTGGTGCAAGGGCAGACAGTGTCAGTGCAGACGCGGCTTGTTATGGGTTCGATTTCCCTACAGGAAATGAAATATATAATATTTTAATTTTTTCACCCTGTGCCTAGGCTGCTGTGTACGGCTTAGAGTGACCTACAAAAATAATCTTAACAAGAGATAAATAGTTAAGTATTTATCTACTTCATTCTCTATTAATATAGGAATCAAAATCGCTGTAGAAAAAAATAATATTGTGAACCTACTTACCTTTATATTATTATAAATAGCAATTCAGTGTCAGCTATCAAACCTCACCAGCTAAACGCTGAAGAAAATCAAAAGAACTCTTAAAAGAACACTTTACGATAATTGGTCGATTGTAAAACTAGAGAATAAAATTCGAACCAGAATTAACAAGACATTGAGTGAAACAATAAAAACCTAAAAAGCTTTAAAAATCTCGTGTTAAAATAAATAAATTTCGTGTGTAAACTTTAAATGTATTGGTTTTCGGATGAATTCCAACTGTAAGGTGTATTTTGGCAAGTTTATTGAGGAAGCGGGTGACTGGCCGTCATTTTGTTTTTCTTGGGGGCTGCCTGGGGGCAGCTCCATGTGTGGCACCGTCAACCTTCTACGAAGGGCTCGTTTGTGGTGGTACCCTATCATAACACCGTTGCTGTATAGTGTATCCTAAACCTTATAGGTTTTTCTTTTAAATTTTACAATACTGCTTTTTAAATTAAACCAAGCGCGCATCCTCTAAAATATATTAAATTTACGTGCTAAAGTACCTACCTACTTTCACATTCCCCTTGTGAGATTCGAACCTCGACCACGTTCATTTATGCATATTTCAATGAAGCCAGATTGATAAAATGTAAATCTATCAAAAGCCATTATATCAATTTAATTTCTATACTACCCGAGCTCAAATATGAAATAACTAAAAGTAAAAAAAGTGTACAAACTTTATATTTAAAAAAAGCAACTGTTGAATTTGCTTTCATTCGACCTTCGTTTAATTATGCTATGCATGGAAAAAATATAATTTCAATTTAAGTAAAATCAATTCTCATCTTGAGGATAGTCGTGGCACAGGTCACAAGTGTGTGACTGAGTTGTGAGTTCGATCCCCACTCGAGGAAGTGAAATACCTATTTATTTAAATTTATATACATAATATTTTCATTTCATCGCTCTGGTGCCTCCAGCAAAACGCGGAGTTAATTTCCGCCATTCAACACGCAAAGCTTCCAAAATTCGGCAATAAATGGGGAACGGAGGGTAGGCAGAGGGAACCTACTGTTAAGACACAGTAGGTTCCCTCTGCCTACCCTGCTGAGTGCGGGATATAGCTTCACGCTATAATTCGCTGGACAAATTCTATCTTAATTTTCATAACCTTAAGTAAGTATATTAATAAATTATGGCAATCATTTTCGAGCTTTAAGTTCCAACAAGAAAATCCTAGACATAAACAAATATCTGCCAGCTTAACATTATACAGCATAGACTTAATGAGGCCTGTCTATTTGTACGACATTACTACGGTATTCAACACACTTTAGAGGACTTCCTTGATAATTCTAATAATATATTACAAAGGATTAAACATGTCATCTTAGAAGTAATTAATGGTTTAAGCAAACACTTTTTCTTATAGGTTTACTTAACTGCCTACTAAAAAGGGGGGAGGGTGTAACAGCTACTACTGTATTTCGCATGTAACAAAGTATGCAGAGGGAACCTAGTATTACGACGCACGGTTCCCTACGCGCCGCTTTTTTTTTGGAGGGAAGTTCACGCATTGTTTCACTTACGGGAAAGGTAATGAAAATTCTATTTATTGTTCCTAGTGGGAACCCAACCCACAATCGTCGAGTTATAGCATCAGTAGTGGCACTACACCACGACACATCGACCTCAAAACGATACTTAACTTAAAACAAAAATGAATACAGCCATCGAATCAATCATTATAAAAAATCGAGTAGCATTTACGGAATTGGACATAAAAAGGTGAAATAAAACACTTTGATACTTCCCCCCCATTATTTTTAACAAACAAAAACCTTGTTTTCACAATCACAAGATTAGTTGATCGTTAACTAAAACATAAATAAATATTTACAGCTATTTACTTTGAATGGAAAAACGGCGTAATAAAGATGGCCGCAGACTGTCGACTTCAAAGGATACTTTACTAGAGATTTATTATTAGTGTTTAGAGGAAGGTGATAATGAGCGTCAAATTCGACGGTATGTGGCAATTAAGTTTGAATGACTATTTTACATCGCTCTGAAAATGTATTAGTTTTCAGTTAGGATTTATATCATTTGTGTCGTGATTTACGTTAGTTTTAGAGTATTATTTATGGCTTATAATTATAATGATTATATTTATTAGTCTATTCTTCTTCTAGTCTAGTCGTCTTAAGCGCGCTACTAACTGCCACGCGTAACTCAACGCCGCATTTTATTTTATCTAAACGGTGAGGAACTAATAACTCCCGAGAAATAGGAGTTTTTTATTGGGGAAAAATGTATTTTTTCGTTCAAAGGCGCAGTCTCGAGAAACTTAAGAGGTATAGTTTGTACTTCACTTTAAGTAATAAGTCCTTTTATTCTCAATCAAAACGTATTTTACGTTTTGTATAACCTATTAGAAAGCCCTAATTTACCAAACGTATAATTTTTTATTGTTTTGTAAAAAATATATTTACAACTCAATTATTTACTTAACGCTATTTTCTAAGACGATCTGAACTACAGATCTACATATTTTGAGTTACAGAGAGCCTCTTAGGTACCAATTTAATTTAAATCTTAACCTTACTATGGTAATTAAGATAAATTCATATAGAAATATAAAATTACTAAGGCAAAGAAATAACTGGCAGCTATTGCAAACGGGAGTATCAAAAACAAAAAAATAATCAGTTCCAGACGATATCTTCAAGTATTTCCGGTCGAAACTGGTAGGCGGTTCTTGCTATTGATTAACTGTGAATTTCAAAGTTAATTAATCATAATTAATTGCTGGTCGCTGTATAAATATCAAAGTAGCTTTAGTGCTACGATAAGTAACCAGTTAGATTACTGTGCTAGTAAATACTGATGTCGTGTAATTTAAGGGCTAAATATTAGTAGGTGTTCAAGTGATTTTAGGTGAACTTAATTTTTTTCTGTTACCGATAACATAATTAATGACTAACAGACAAAATTATTGGACTTTAACAAATGTAATTTGACATGTATGAACTAAAAGTCAAACTTTAAATGGGAAGAGGAGCGGAGCAAAGAGAAAAAAATGCAATAAATTCCAACGGGCCGGTCCCGAAAAAAATGAACTTTCAGGAATTTAAGACTTAAAGTTCACGCAAATAACAACGATTAGTATAAAATAAATTGACCAATCGTCGAAACTTAATTCCAATGCCATACTTCAATGCCAAACTAAAAAAAAAATTAAACGACAATTTTTACTAAAGATACGTTAATCTGTGGTTTTGTCGCTCCTTCACTATAAGGTTTCGTAATCTGTTTTTAACCGCGGATTACCACTAAACTGGCAACATTGATGTGAACGTATACTATCCTTTACATACAGCTTTGCCCGCATGGCCAAATGCAAATAACTAAAAGTATTAAATATTATAATATATAGCTTTCGATAAATGGATTTATAAAAAAAAACAGTTCAAGCCAGTAATCTCTGAGTATAGGGCACTTAACCAAACTTTTCAGCTTTATAATATTAGTTTGTGATCTTAATTTGATTTCTTTATACATGAATTTCGGACCTTCAAAGATAAGAATCGATGTCAGCAGAACGGGAATGAGATAAAGATTTTGACTAATTATACTATTGATCGTCTAAAGACAGTTTTATTATATAAAACTATAATATAATAACTAAGAAAAGCCATGGCTTTTCTATATTACATTGTTTTCCAAGATTTCCTTAATCCACATCCTATAGACAGAATTTAATTTTGATTTACATTCACGCTGTATCAACCTACGCTTTGTCTACAGTTATTTATATTCTACCATTCCCTCGAGTAAGAATCAAACCATTACATTTTCAGTCAGACGCTATCCCACTACTACTTACACTACTCAACAGCCCAATAATAAATCTCCAAAATTACTTAAAACACAAATACTTTATTGTCACCTCCAGACAAACAGAAGTGACGCGTCTAAAAGCCGCTCACAAACGTCAAGAGGACCGGACACGAAACGTCACAGAGACGCAAACGAGAGCATTCGTCATTAAACAGTCACTTTACTTAAGATTTATGTGCGGTCAAAGATTAAAGATCTGAAACCCCTGGGACCGAGCTTGAGTTGGGACGGGTACTTAGCTTGAGGCGAAAAGAAAATAGTCAATTAGTGTGTCTACAATTAAATTATAAATAGATCAGTTTTGTAAGTAGCGTCGGACTGGTGAACTGACATAGGAGATAAACATAGTGGTTTTATGTAATTCCGGAATATTTTGCGAAATAGAAGCTAATGATAAGCGGCTATGATTTGTTTTTAAGCTTGATGCTTTATCTCACATGTAGGATTATAGGGCGGGCTATTGGGATCTGATTTAGTGCACTCTGTTACCCACATCTCGCTGAATTTTTACGAGAACGAGGAAATGAAAACAGTAGGAGTCGAATCCATTACTGTCGCATTTACAGTCAGAATTTTTATAATTTCAAAATAAGGTTTTCTTTTTATTTCACTTTATATTTAAGTTAGCTTTTAAAACAAATTTTACATACCGTCTCGTAAATTAGCGTCTTGGTTTTCATCTTATTTTATACTATATGCACATTTGGCATAAAATAAACTTTTAACAATTGGTTCAATTCAAATAAGGCAGCAAATACAAAAATATTAATTGAAGCTGCGTCAGTGTCTCTAAAATATAAATAAATGCACATGAACCACAGTACCTACCTAAATACATATAAATGTTACTTTAGCTTTTCCAATAATTCCAGATATTTTAAGAAGTAATCGCCACTGATGGGAGCTTAGTGCTTAAGAGAGTAAAAAGAGAGTCATTGCAACGAGTGAGTGTAGTCTAAACAAGACGCGGGCAAATTAACCATTAGGACTATAGGTGATTTGTAAATACCTATAAATTACTATAGGGCTGGCGTAAGGTATATGTTTACAAATATATATAAGCTAACTTATAATATATAAAGGCCACTGCTGGCACAAGTGTGGCTGTGAACGCGACAGGTTATGGGCTCGATTCCCATTCGAGGAAATGATACATTAAATATTTTCAGTTCCTGGCTCTGGTAATAAGGCAGAACGTAGCATCGAGTTCCGCCACACTCACCACGCTATGTGCTTATCACAGCGTAAATCTAATAATATATAATATTCTATTCAATCATCATAAATTGTAAATTTGATTTCAATGCACTACGTATTGAGTGGCGAACCCCCAAAGAGGATCGAACTTACAACCATCCTGTTTACACCAGAACGACCTCGTGTAAAAACACAAATAATAAATCTAAATAAGTAATTTAATTAAAACGCATCCCTAGCAATTAAGCGACGGCGCAGAGTGCATAAACTAGAGAGCGATTGACGCAATAACCCCACATTAGCACTCACAAATAATCCTCACGAATTTATTATCTAAAAATAAATTGGCAGCCCTAGTGACGGACGCAGCTGCACCCGATAGCTTATTGCAAATTATCTTACAAATGAAACACGAGAAAATTAAACATACATCCTTATTCCAGAGAGCTAAAGTCGAAAATGGAGGGCATTTGCGTTTTATGAGGGTAGTTGTAAGTTTGTGGTATACGAGTCGATTAAATGTTACAATGCATACGCCTTGAGATTAGAATTAGGCTATTTCTGTTAAAGGGATAGCGAGAGTACCTTGTGTTATGGACTACCTGATGGTTTAGTGGGTGGTACGTGGTTGGCAGTGGTTGGCAGTGGTTGGCAGTGGTTGACAGTGGTTGGTACGTGGCTGGTACTATGATAGGTTGTGATTTGTGGATTTCAACATTTTTACAGTTACATTTTTAAAGCCTTCAGCGGCCACAAAATAAAATAGAATTTGGTAACATAATTAAAATGTTACTTATACATATGAGTTCGAGAACAGTTGTGGAGGGAGGGTACAAGCGTGTGACTGGAGGAACACGCTTACACGCTACAAGGAAGTGTTAGTGTATTTTTTATTATTTATTAATTTTGATACTTCTGGTTCCGATTGCACACGAAATTTCTCTACTCAGATTCAGCGCTGGGTCGCAGTAGTGAAACTCTGCGTGCGATAGATGAAATGTCTTGGTAATATGATCATAAGGATTGTTGTATACATATAATTATATTACATTTTTTGTATAAATATAAACAAATATATTTTTAAATTATATCACATTTTTTAAATTATATCTTTTTTTGTATATCAATTCTTAGTCGTTTGTCTGTCATTTTTAATTGCTCTATTACGAATTGAATTGTTGCATTTCTTTATTTTATACACATTACATTTTCCATATAATTTATTTAAAAAAAAATAGTTTTATATGTTGGTAATTGGTACTGTAATTATTCTATAGAATGTTTTCCTAATAAAAATAAAGTAAATAAAAATATGAAAAGCTTAGGCCAGATATGATTTTATTATAAGGACACTAAGTTTTACTAGTGGCTTGCCACTACGGGTAAGGGGAAATAACAAAAAAGTAACACTGAGCTAAATTAAAATGGGTTACATCGAAACCATTCAACAATAAATTGCAAAAAAAATGTTCATAGTTCTTGAGATTGTTTAACTGTTTAGTTAAACAGCTTGTTTAAACTTTAAACTTTTTAAGCTCTATAATATTAACACGGTAAAGATAAACCAAAAGAAAGATATGTATCCTGCTAGGGATAGTGCTGCGTGAAGTTAAGAGAGAAGCATATATCAAAGTTGAAAATATGTATAAAGTTACAAGACAAGTAGACACGTATTATTAAACGGCCAAAAATATTAAGACTATTGCACCGTACACTTTAGACTAATTGACTGTGATTTACAACTGCGCAGGTTTATAGCGTTGAGAAATATTATAATAAACAAGACAAAGCAAATTGATCTTACTTGTTAATGATAAAAGTCATATATTCCCATGCAATTCTATGGTATACTTTTATTAAGCGTTGTTTATTTGTCAGCGTGTGTGGCGCGATGGTAAATTTTATGGTTTTATTTAAATATGGATATAATCGTCGAATATTAATCTTTTCATTAATTGTTTCTTGATGGCTATTGGGCAATGGTATGTGGGTGAGTGGTTATTAAAGGTAACGTTGGTTCCAGTTCGATTTTATGAGAATTACACGTGTTTGGATTGTATTGGTTATAGCTTTTTTGTTGTAGCTTATCACGCTTTATCCCGCATATGGCAGTAAAGGCAGCGATAATGTAATGCCTAGACACACAGATGAGATGCTAAATTCAATGTCGCACTTAAAAAAATGATTATTCAGTTAATTTATATCAGAATGTCAGCTTTGTTTTAAAAAAATATGATCTATATACAGTGGGTAAAAAAAGTATTTGCACACCTAATTTTTTTGAAGTTACACCTACAAAAATACAAAATAATTTCAGTTAATTATTGTATTTAATAGCTTAATCTATATTTATTTCGAATCGATTATTAAAAATTCATAGAAAACAGAAGTAAAAAAATGAGATGGTAAAAATACCTTTTCTTAAAGTCAAATAAGTATTTGCACACCAACCATTCTCTTGATACAATGTTATTGCCGCGACATTTTGTCACTTTAGGTAAAATGTGAATATCGTTTGTATACATGTGAACGAACATCGGGAAAGGTATCTATATATAATATCGAGACTTTTGTTTAGTATTCAGAAACATTTTTGAAGCAGACATGCCGAAAGAATTTGAATTGTCGTTATCGACGCGTGATTAAATTATTTTACTCCGTAATGAAGTTTTAAATTGTCGCCAAATCGAATCAAAATTTAAGTTAAATTACTCGAGTGTATGGTATATAAAAAAAAACGAGAAGAAACGGCTATTGTTGAAATTAAGGCAAGATCCATTCCTCCGAAGAAGCTCAGTACGAGAGATAGACGGCAAATTGTAAAATCGGTACAAAATAAACCATTTACAAAGGCTCAAAGCTTAGCAAATGATATCTCGTCAAGTTCAGGTAAGGTTGTTTGTGCCCAAACTGTAGGAAATGTACTGGGTAACGTTGGTCTTCGTAGCAGAACAGCGAGGAAAAATTCTTTCATAAGTGAGGCAAATATAGCAACACGACTAACTTTCGCGAAAGAATATGTAAATAGGCCTTTAGAATTTTGGAACAATTATATTTTTTTCTGACGAAAGCTAATTTTATCTTTTTGGATCGCACAGACAAAGATTTGTGTGGGGCAAGCCAAATACTGAACTTGTACTCGCGAAACATGTGCATAGAACAGTCAATCACGGCGGTGGTCACGTGATGGTTTGAGGCTGCATGACAGCAAATGGTGTGGGAAACTTGGCTTTTATCGAAGGGATAATGAAAGGAGTAGATTACGTTAAAGTGTTGCGCGATATTTCATCTTGCAGCGCATCGAAATAAGGCATAAGTGAGACATACTACTGTCAGTAGGACAATGCTCCTAAACATACAGCTATGAAAACGTAAGGAATGGGTGATGTACAATGTCCGTAGAATACTGGAAACTCCGCCACAATCGGCAGACATTAACCCAATTGAAAATTTATGGCATCTGCTGGATTAAAATGTGCGAAAAGTGAAATTTTTAAATAATAATGATTTGAAGCGTGTTTTGGTGAAGAAATGGGCTCAAATCTCAAATTATTGGAATCCATGCCAAGGAGATTGCAAGTCGTCATTGATGCTGATGGAATGCACACAAAATATTAAGTGACTTTTTTTTTTCATTTATTATTGAATTTTTAACAAAATACGTACAAGCTGGTTGGTGTGCAAATACTTATTTGACTTTAAAATATGTGTTTATACCGTGTAATTTTTTCATTTCTGTTTTCTAAGGATTTTTATTAACCAATTCGAAATATATATAGATTAAGCTATTAAATACAAAAATTAACTGAAATCATTCTGCTTTTTTGAAGATGTAATTTCAAAAAATTAGGGTGTGCAAATACTTTTTTTACCCACGGTATATATTTTAAGATGACTTTAAACAAGTAATCAATCACACAAACATAACGTTTTGAAAAATCACATATTGCTTAATAAAAATTAGAAAATAATAATTTCTATTATTAATAATAATTTCTATTATTAATAATAATTATAATAATTTCTATTCAAAAGATGTCTCTTTTAAAGAAGAAAAGAGTGACAATAGACATTTAAGTCTTTTTTATCTAAAATAAAATAATAAGTTAGTTTTAATCTTAGTGTTATAGCTAAAAAAAACAATTTCGAATAATTACTAACCTTTACTAAATTTATCTTCTTCTGCACAGGAGCTCCACGCTGAAGAATCTTTAGACTTTGGCACAGACAGGTTCAGCGGCTGCTCCTCGGACTTAAGCACTTTATCATATTCACAGTCATTAGTTCTAACACCGCGCTGCAACAATTGTTCTTGGAGTTTATTTTTATGCACACTTACACTATACTTTCTGTCCGACAGACTTTGTACTTGAGTGCCCTTCTCTTGGCAGGAAAAGGTTTTTCTATCGAAATTACGCTTAACGTTCATTAGTTGACTGACTACACGTTTTGGTTCCTCTTTAGAAGCCTCCCTACTTTTTGATAACCCTAGAATATTCTCTATCGTATGAGGAGTAGGCTTCTTTGGCGGTTTGCCGTAGACATGTGGATGCCACGAGGGCTCCCCACTCTCTTCTCTTTCGTTACTATCATTTTTCTGCTCTTTATCTTCTATTCCTTCTTCTTTATGCTCGACTTCATTCTTTTCGAAAACATCATCATCAGCTATAACTAATTCATCCTTGTCCTCATCATTAACGTTTATCTTTTCATCCGAATCCGGACTACTGGCTCTATCCACATCCTCGCCGTAATGATAATCAGTGTAGCTATCCTCAGCATAGTGAACCTCGAGCCTATCCTGCCTTATCAGACTCTGTGTCACGTAAGCGGACACCACAGTTTGCATCTCTCCGGACTCAGTAACTTTACATTCGACCGCGTCTTGTTCGTTCATGTGTAATTCTCAACCGCGAATCGTACGGAAATAGTCGGTCATGTTTGTTTTTATGATTGAATTAGCGTTTAATAGCCACTCGGGATTGAAGCTCACTCGTTTGATGTCGAATGTGGCTTTGAAGTAGAATGTTCTCACCGCTTCCTGTAACAAACGGACGATTTGAGACTAATTGAGTGCTCTGATCGGCTAGGGCTCTGTGTTGGCTATTTTAGATGTACGAGTTGAGTGGATGTTCCATATCTCTACTTATTGTATGCGTAATGCAATTATTAATAGTCGTTTGATAGATTTATATTCACTCTACTGTAGCTTACTTTGAACTAAATGTTGTATTTAATACTATTAAATTATTTCTGTTTACAAATTTAATACCTTAATTAGATAAAACAATCATCAATCAATTAATAACAATAACTAATAATAATAATATTAGTCAAAAAACAACTATCTACGTATGTATGTGTCATTATATGATACAAAGTAGTCATACGGATCATCAATCATGAACAATTTATTTTCCATTTAAACCCCGATATGTTACATAGAGAGTGGAAAATAAAAACTAAACTAAACATCTATTGTTTTCTGAAAATGGCTGGGGAAGATAAAAGAGTATTTATTGTGCCACCCCATCAGTGCTGCTCCCCCCCCCCCTCTCCCCTGCACCCCCCACGTCACACCCCCTTTGATCGCACTCACACAAAAACCGTAGTAACTATGATCGGTATACGCTGATTGATTTTTATTGGAAGCTTATAGGGTTAATGCTACTTGGGTTTTTTTTTATTTGTAGAAAAAGTATTATATTGATAATAAATAATAATTTTGTATATTTAATGTTTTTAATAATTATTTAAAATACTTTAGAATCACATATGTTATATTTATGTCTAAACAGAATCCTTAGTGTGATGAATGCGGAAGTGAATTTGTTTGTTTGTCAGGGAAGCCATACTATCGATATCATAAAACAAATTTCATATTTCTTTTATTAATTTTTTCAAAGATATACTTTCACAAATAAGTAATTTTAATAAAAAATAATCTGAAAGAATATATATATATTAAAAACTATCACTTTGATATATAATCCGTAGCATTTAAGACTACAACAAGAACGAAGCGCTGACTAAAAAGTAAAGATATGAAGACGAAGAACCTTGACCTTAAGGTTAACCAATAAATTATACCTATAGTGCATAATCAATCTTTTAGAACATTCATTATGAAACAGTTTGAGAATGTCAATATATAAATGTCATACATTTGCATTGTTTTCATTAGATTCACCTTATTCTATTTCCTGCTTGGAAATGGAATTAATTGTTTAAAACAAACTGTTGGTTTCTATATTCTCTTTGCTTCCTTGCTATATACAATAGATATGTGGAGCTGAACAATTTATGAATTTATTATTAAAAATATATTATTTGGCTAAAATTTTAATATTTTTAATAATTAATCCAAAAAAAAAAAGCAAAAACCCGACAACACGAAAATGGAACACATCTAAATCTTAGTGTTCTTTGGGGAAAACAAATAGAGAATGTGAATTTATCAAATAAATTAAAAAATCTTACAGAGTGGCAGCCCTGCATCACAAATTGAAACAAAACCGTCAGTCGGGGCGTCATATCACAATCAGCACTCCGAAACCGATACATTCCATACATTCGTTACATTCGTTACATTCGGCTATTGTGTTTGTAGCATCGCCGTTGCCGTTACCATTGCATTCATAATTGTTATTCTATTCTTTATACTCTGCGATTTGTTGTCTATATCGTGGGTTAATTAGTAGGGGGTGGAGTGGGGGGGGGGTAATTAGTAGGCAGAGGTCGTCGATACGTTTTTGTTGTCAGATATATTACATACATGGCATTTATTGGATTAACATTTAAATTAATTGTTACTAAGATTGGATTGTAAACAGAAAGATATTTGTGAACAATAATTTTATAAGTTACTTAATACATATTTAGGGAGCTTTGTAGCGGGAAGATTATTTTGTTTAGCTTCACGCTGTTCCCCTCTTATATAACACAGAGGAAACCTAGTGTTAAGACACTTCATTCTTCACGCACCGCTTATTTTTCAAGACATTGTGTATTGAGTGGTAGTCAACTCAACACTTTGTCTTCTTATTAGAAACAGGTAATGAAAATGATAAACTCAGTGAGAAACTAATGAAAACAGATCTACTTCACAATTTTGAAAACTATTTAAAAATAAACGACGTAATGATTTAATGTATGACATACTCGTATTTCGTATGAAAATTGAAAGCGATTACAAATGAAAAGTTATAAAACTATTTGTAACCGTTAGCAGACATCACGCCAGATATCCTGTAACGCACGGAATAGAGAAAATCAAAGAGAAAATATAAATAAAAACATCGACAGGAAATGTTCACTTTGAAAATCATCGCATTTTAGATTCGCCACTTGTAGCTTCCGACGGCATCTATTAAATATTATTAAGATACTGTTGGCAATAGCTCTTGTGCGAACGGAACAGGGTTCAATTCCCGACTGGGGTATAAAACGAGCTGCATTTTAATTTAACCGGCGATATCAAAGGGCCACACACGTTGCGGACGTCCGCGACTTTGTAGGGTCTATTGATTGCAACAGATTAACTATAAGGTTTGATGTCTGTTTTGTTATTTTAATCGAGAATGTTATGGCCCGATAATAGTAGATTATTTATCTATGTAGTTTTTGTATTCATTATTTATTAATCGCCAGTCATTATTTTTATATGGATAGAATCAATACTAAATGTATCAGTATGTTGTATTTTATTAAATGAAAATCAGCGTGTGACTGAAAACGCGACGTCAATGATTTTGATTGATTTTTATTCACCCACTCTGGAAAGAAGACAATGCGCGGCGTTGATGGTGGGAATTGGGGAACGGAGTGTCTTAACAATAGAGTTCCCAGTCTGTCCTGCTCTATGCGTAATACTGTGTCGAGCTATGGTTTTTTTTTTTTGCATTTTGCTCCAGCATTACTATCAGGCAGACGATGATAATTCCCGCCAAAAAGAAAACTGCGTATTGAATAACGATTAACATTCATAGAGTACTATACAAACTCTCTCTCTCTCTTAACCTGGATAGAAATTTGAGCTAGTGGTCGCAGCTCTTGGACTGATTCTCTGATACTAATTAATGTTCCACGTTCAAATTATGCGGGTTCGATGCATATGCAGGAGAATAAAATATTTATTTTTCCTTATCCTCCTAATCTATGAAAGAAATAGACTAATCTATTGAACATATATATTTTTTGTAAGAAAATTCTATATATTTGTAATACTTAGTATACGAGTAAAGCTTTAACATATTAACAGGTAACTGAGCTGCATACTCGTAAGTTAGCGTAAGTAAATCCAATCCCAGCGAACTGGGAGTTCTAGGTAATATGTATTATTAATTTATAGCTCGGATATCCTAGAATATTTGTGCAAGTAAATAAAAATATTATGGGTTCCACGATTCGGTTACGGGAACCTCGGCGTTGAGTTCCGCTTTCCATTTCTATCTCTTAGACGTATGGTATGTGTAAAACGGACATCAGTCAAATTATTTTATACCCCTCATCTTCTTCCTCCTGGCACTACTTCTGGCTCTTGCCATGGTCTGCCGTCCTGTTCAACCAAGTCCACTTTGCAAGGACTTTAACGTTCTCGGTGGTTAAACGATTGGCTCACGACATCCAAGCAGCGCTTCCTTGGACGTTGTATACCACGCGTTATATCCTATAATGAGATATGAGTGAATATATTTTTTAACTCTACGGTGTATCTCACGTTCCGTGACATTGCGGAAAAGTGGGAACACTTGTCTTAACACTTGGTTCCCTCTCAACATACTTTGCGGAATGTTCCCCGCGTAAAACAAATAATAAAAAAACTAAACCTAGCCATTTAAATACCTATATAAGATGCCTTATATTTCAATACGCTAGCATTTACAGTACAATTTTAAATCAATTATGCTTACAATTGCTTTCGATTGACGTCATTGAGACATTTCTTATGAGGTCAAACATGTATGAAAATGTTTGACATACAATTTTTACCCCTATAAATGTGATGATAAAGAACTTTTTTCTATAAATTTTATCATAATATAAAGCTATTTAATTTTTATTGCTTGGTTTTGTACTTTTGTCATTTTATTAATGTATTTTTATATTTCATTATGATTGTAATTGAAATTTTATTAAGTTGATTAATCTTTAAAAACTTTAAAAAATATTTTCATAATATAATTATAGTTATAAGTAATAAAGAAAAATTTAAATTTTCGAAGATAAGTTTTAAAGTATCTACCTATAGAAAGGCTTTGATTTTTAAACACTGCAGTGGACGATGCAGCCCGGATGCACTTTACAGGTGCTCTAAGTGCACGGAGTCCGTCTCCTCCCCAGGGCTTACAACCGTATTTGGATGCATTTCTTAAAATAGAACCTACAATATTTACATACATAAAAAATGGTTGACTAGAGGCCTTCGTGTCGCAGTGGCACAACGTCCGGCTGTATATGCGACGGTCGTGAATTCGATTTCGATTAAGGAATGGATATATCGAAGCTAAAAAAATATTAGCGAGAAAAAAGTTAGACTTCTCTAATGATTTTCAATCTTTCGCTTTTTTATAAATTGCGGAAATGATAAATACTACGATGCTATTATGTGAGTATATATTTTTTATACTAGTTAGATAAACGAAATTAGTATTTTGTTTTCAAATCTAATCATCTAGATTCATGTAAAAGCATGTAAAAGCTCAAATTAGCAAATAGAACAAAGAACGTCAGTACCGTCAGTCCGACGGGAAGCTGCCAGCGGCAGGCGATTCGTACGATTTCTAACCATTTTTTTATATTTTGTTAGAATTCCAAATAAGTAAATGTTTTGGTACGTGTAACATATGAAACTTAAACAGGAAATAATTTAAAGTGGAAAATTTATAAATGTGCATAGTCATTTTAAAAGCCGGTATAGCAGGGGATATATCGTAAATTAATGTAATAGCAAATAGCCAAGCTCGAATAATGTACTATGAATTTAGCGCGTTTTAAAAAAAATTAAATAAAAGCAAACTTTCCAACCTGTCGCAAGCAAAGTCCTAAATCGAACCCAAAACCATAAAATAAGTAAAAGAAACTTTACATAACTCCATTTCATTTTTTAGATTTCAACTTGTTCATTCAAAAGACCGCGATACTAACGCGGCGTAAACGAAAAGTGTCAGATTATATTTCCATGCGGGGGAACATTCATACTGGAATGATTTTGTACTTATGTAGAAAATTGTCCAAAGCTCCGAAAAAGTGCAGGTTCAAATCCCCGCTTAAACTTTTATACGTTTCTTAAAACAAATATTTTTCTTTACTAAGTGTGGAACACTTTAAAAGTGTTTAACATACATATTTGCTAACTTAGTATTTTTAAACAAAGTAGTTATAATGTAAATAATGTAACACTAGGTTTCTCTAGTTTCCCTGCTATAAGAATTCTGTAAGTGCATGAAGACAAAAAATAACTATAATTACTAAATATTTCTTGCGGCTTCGTCCGTATGATCAAATGGTAATACTTAGTTTAGAATAATAATATTAATAATTGTTATTACATATGGCATATGCCACATTAAGTGAGTACGATCGCGGGAATAACAAGGTAAAATATAAATTAACTGTACAATACGAAAATATTTAAACTATAGTTCCTGAGATTAGCGTCATTAACCGAACAAACTCTTCAGCCTTATAATATTAGTAAACAGTTATATTTTGCGATTGAAAAATATAGAGACATATCTTTTTCACTTTCCTTCACTTAAATAACGGAAGAACTATAAAGATAAAAAGATTGTTTTGTTAGATCACTTATTGCGCAAGTCGTATACAGTATGTAGCGCTGCGCGTGCGCATCTCTGTGAGAGCTTACACAACGCTATCGGTCACTTATCTTTGTCGTGAGTTGAATTTGTTACAGGGATTTTATTAAGAAAAATATTATCTATATAAATAATCTATATGTATAAAGCATCTAGTTACTGAGTGACTGACAACGCACAGAAGGATAAAACTAAATTTCAAAAGTTGAAATTTAGCAATGGATATAGGACAGGAGAGTCTAAGGAACGTCATTGGAGCATTTCCCGAAATTCCTACAGCAATTGGAAAAATCAATATTTTCCATTTTACATATTAAAATCCAAGCAGGCAAAGTTGCGAGCGATGGCTAGTAAATTAATACATTTGTTTTATATTAAATAATTTTTAAAACATTTCTTAATACTATGTCATTATCTTTTTTCCTTTGAGAGATTAGCCTAAATCTTAATTGAATAAAAAAAAAGTTATCTTACGATCTTATAAATATTTCAATGAGGATATAATTAAATAATATAAAAATAAAAGGAAAGAACCTTACAATAAGTTAAAATTGTATAATAATATCTATTATTATAATAATAAAAAAGAAGGGCGTTCGTGTTATTAAGTAAATTACACTTTAATTACTATTCAAATTCATTTTCTACTAAATCAATCTTTCATTAACACTACTCATTCATTGGATGACATCTTGTTAATAATCCAATAATAGCATATTCCTCAATACATGGACTATCCAACCCATACAGTATTTTTTATTGTAATGAACAATTAGTTCTCCAATTTCCGCCTAATTCTGAAAGCATTGCTTGTTGAGTAGTGGAAATCAACGCCGCGCTTTATCTCAAAAGAACCCAACCCAGAGCAAAGAAATGACTATATTAAATATTCAATTCCCCCCGAGTGGGAATCGAATCCACAGCCGTGGCGTCGCACAGTTATTTTAAAAGCGTGAAACTTGAAATACAACAAACATATACGAACACACGAAAATAATAAAGGTCAAAAGTAAGTTTTCAATACAAAGTAAAAGCTCAGTTTATCAATTTAAATTTAAATTACTTATAGCTTAATAAACTTTGAATAATATATTCTATTAAAACTACAATTTGACAATTATATCTTACTGGATCATGAAAACAAAATGATTGTCCGAAAATTATAATTTCTATAATAATTATGATAAGAGATAACGTTTATTTTTGACGAATCAGCTGAGGCCTGACCGGTGATTCCCGGCGATTCACTAATATGAGTAAAATATAATAAAAAGTTTGTGTTTTAATATAATAAACATTTTTTATACTTATACATTTTATTAACTTAATGTTTTTATTTATTAAGTTATTGTTTTTGCAACGATTGTAGTTAATCATAACTTTAAGGTCTATATTTCATTCTTATTTGAATACAAGCTTATAGAAATAAATCATGTACTAAAACGATCACAAAATACAAACTTTCGATAGAAAAACCCCCAAAAATAATAACAAATAGTATTTTAGAACACTACATTCAAAGAGAAAAAAACAAAACAACTCTAACAATGCTTTACGAAAAGTTTTCAACGTGCAAAAGTTTTCGAAAAAGCAAAGTCAGCTCCTCAACCTATAGCTTCAAAAAACCCAGAATAATCCTTATAGATAAGATAAAAAAATATAATTATAAATATTTATAATAATCTCACCTTTTAAAACAATCCCAATTAAAGAAAACACAATAAAAATAACTGTTTATACAACTTCCGTTTAGCAGCTATTACAGGTAGTATACACATATACAAAATATATATGTATATTGTCGTATGTCCCGTCCGTATATCCGGATTTCAGCGTTCAGTTACGCTGTTAACGCGACGGTCCTCACAGTTAGACTAACTCACATCCAAATCGCTTAATTTTATGAGTTGTTGCCTTCTCCACCCCTCGTAGCGCCCGGCACAACGTTTACGCGACGTCCGATAATATGTTTAGACAAATGTTTCTTAATTGCTCAGTGTTTATTTTATATTTTTAATTACTTACGAATATAATATGGTGATTTTTATTGTATTTTTTTTATATATTTTAATTTTTTTAAAGTGCGTATGGAAATTTCGAAGAAATATTTTTTATCGTAGCATCAAAACATTAAAATTGGACAAATAACTCATTAACGCGATAGCAATGATATATGAGTAATTAGAAATTATTCAATTGCTATCACTTTGAACACTATCCAACAATACAGACAGATAAATATTTAATAATTTAAGAGATTTACGATAAATAGTATTAACATTTTTTTTATTATCAGTAACCATATAACGTTATAGAATAAAACGAAAAATTGAGAACGCGACAAAAAATTGCGACCTAGCACTAGATTATCTCTGCTATAATAAACATAAATGAAGTAACTCAAATAAAACTCTCGTATCACATACAAAAAAGATATTACCGTGTAAAGGTAAATTGTACATACAAACACACACAGATAATGACAAGCACAATAATTAAAGCAGTGACTGAGTCGACTCCCATACAAAGTCACAGCACACAAAGCATTTAGCGCCGCTACAGTAGCAATAACTCAGCGCAGGAAATCACGTCATCGCTCTATTACAGCGCGCACACACGCGCGGCCCCGCGTCGGACACACGGCCAGCTTGTACGCTAGATTGTGGTGAGAGCTGCTTTTTTTTGTGTAATTTTGTTTTTCTTTTCAGTAAATTATGTATTTTGTTTGGGTAATTCATAATAATTAAGATAATTAATGCTGATTTGCGCCATTGTTTCTAACAAACTGAAAGATTATAATTGTTGATTATTTAATATCTTTTATTTATCGATCTGCTTACAAAAACACAGTATTAGGCGCCGTTCAGATGTTTGGGTAAAAAATTATAAACAATGATATATCACTATACCTATTCTTCGTGATTATCTCAAATTGTTATGGAATGCATCATCGAGATATAAATATTTTGTTATTTTATCTCATTTTTTCTACCTAAATATTTACAAAACAGTTTTAAGTATTTAAATATTTTCATCTTCCTATGGTTCAAGAGAAGCTGGAAGAGTTATCAGTTATTACGTTATACAAACTGTAATGACTCTCTTTGATGATGAAATACCAATCGAAACAAATTAGTTACGCGCCCTCTTAAGAAAACGAGCTCGGGGGCACCACATGATGTCTTATTGACTTATTTACATATTTTTATAGCATATCATATCCGAGTAGGAAGAGAGAACCTGAACACCTAGTGTTAAGGCATTTCATTCTATACTTTCCGCTGAATTCCTCAAATATGTCAATCTGCCTATGTGAATACAATGAATAAAAGTAAAAAAAATATATCTACAGTCGCAAATTTTTGTCTGTCATGTGGAATATTTTGTCAATAACGCTACATTAAAACCTTCGTCCAGTTTTATCAAGCATATGTACGACGTACGAGTTACGAGGGCTGCAGTTGGAGGGTTAAGAAAATACGATATTTATAGATAAACTTATATTGATAAAATTTAAAATGGAAATACAAAGTAAATCTAAAACTAAACTATATCTAAGACTACTGCTTTCAATTTCAAAGTTAGAAAAACAGTAATCTATTTAAACCTAAATTAATCTAGCTTAACCTACGACTTAATTACTCCACGATGGAATAATAAGTGTGGGAAAAGAAGAAATTCCTTTCCCAGCTTGTCAGCATTTTGTGGAGCTCGGCCGTATATCAGACGGACACATTATAATACTAAATAAGTTATCCGCCTGTGACACTCTACGCCATGTAACATACGTGTCATCGAATTTTCAAATCATAAATATTTTTAAACAAAAACAAATAAAACAATACGATGCATATAAAATTATCAATTTTTAAATTAAGTACCGGGGACTAGTACCATTATATTCTAAGATACAAAACGATTTACACGATTTTTACACATGATAGTAATTTACGGTCTGAAATATTGATAAAGCGCTTATTAAATGATGAATTGTGATACAATACATGTGGGATTAGACATTAATCTATAGGATTTGATTAAGCGATATATGTACAATTGTACATATATTTTAAATATGGCCATTAGTTATTGGTATTATTTAGTATTTTCTTATAATTTTCATACGCTAGATATACTTAAAATAAAAATTAATAAAGCAACCTGTAAACTATTAATGAAGCAACCAGTAAACTAGATAAATATAGTTCATAAAATAATCGAGGTAATTAATAGGCTTTTTTCAGCTTCACGCTGCATCCCGCACATACCAGGTTGGGCAGAGGCAACTTAACGGTAAGACACTCCGTTTAAGACACTCCGTTCTCCACTTTCCGCCATTTTTTTTTCATTTCAGCACAACTTATTTCGCAACACAATGTCTTAATTACAGTTACATACATCATTTACATTTACTCTGTCAAAAGCTTATAGACACAGGTGACTATACTTTCTGTTTGTGCGAGTTGCCTTAGCATTATATTGATAATATTAGATATCTTATATTTGAGGTTATACGCATAATTAATATTTCACACTTAAGCTTCATTAGCTTAGTAAAGCCATTTTTAAGTAACGTTATATCAATAAATATAAAAGTATACATAGTATATATATCCATTTGATATATTTAAATAAAATTTCTATTTTCATTTAAAGTGGAGACTATAATGTTACATTCCAATTCTATCACTACAAACAAAATAATTTAAACATAAAACAAGCTTAATGTTTTTTCTAGTGCTAAGGCCTAAGATGCTTATAGTCGTTTTCTATGCATCATCTTTTGAGTCATTATATGTTGAACGGCGGAACTTTTGCTAAGTCTACCAAAGCGGGGAAATAAAAATGAAGAAAATAATCACTCCCCCGAATGGATATAGAATGTACAACCGTCGAGCTAACTGTGACACGCCGACTGTCATATCAATTAAAATAATAACAATTAATATACTTTGTGTGTTTTGCATTCAACGTGACATTGGCGAAGTGATAAGTGCTGAAGCTGAGTTGGCACGCTCGGATCGCCATAATTAAAGAACAACAACAACCAATGCTTTGCGTTGATTAATAATATTAGCTGCTTTGCTTAATATCAGCTTCTGCCTATCCTGCTGTGTGCGGGATACAGCGTGAAGCTAAAAAAAAATAAGAAAAAATAATAATAAGTGTCGCCTCAACGCAGCGTGCGGCAGAGGCGTCTAATAGTGTGCGTTGCCATCACATCGCATTGTTAATACTATGTATCCATTTGACATATTAACGTGCGTCGTATTAAGCGTACATCATCAACTTATACGCTGAGTGTACAGGGTGTTCACAAATATGTTATTAAAATATATATATATATATATATATATATAATTTATTTGAACAATTGTATAAGATAAGATATTAGCTCAAAATATACGTTAATGTTATAAAAAAAAATATTTTCACATGATGTACCTGTATATAGCACGGTTGGTAGTGTTAATACATTCTGTTCCCCATCTTTAAGCCGATTTTTCAGGGCGTTGCGTGTTAAGTGGTAGAACTAAGGGCCGCGCTTTAGCTTTAGTACCAGGGCGAATAACAGTAAATATTAATAAATAATTAATCATTCTCCATAATGGGAATTGAACCTAAACCACCCCGGCGCCGCGACGGCATCATTGTATAAGATAAGATATACAATAGTAGCTTAAAACATACTATAAGTAATATAATAATAAAAAGTATTATGACATTTTTATATATTATATAGATAGGTATATTATCATTTTACTGTAAACCCTGTTACCCTAACGTAGCATCGAACCTACAACTATCTCGTGCTCACCCACTTTCATACCTCCATTACTATAGAAGCCAGTAGTAACGCCGGGGCACAAGCCTATCGTTTATTAAGCTCCAGTCAACAAGCAATGCCTGCAGAATTAGGTGGGAAACGAGGAATCGAGTGTCTTAATATTAGTTACTTCTGCCTACCCTGCCATGTGCGGGATAGAGCGTGAAGCTTTTAATTACTATAGCATTTGTATATTTCAGCATCATTCTGTATACATAATACGTTATAACAATAATTAAGCCGACAGTTCGCGGAGTGCGCGCTTTTAATTAGGCCTGTACGTTTGATTCGAACAGTATTGTTTTCTATCACGGCTTAGTGTCACGCGAAACTTTAATTGCTATTATACATTAGAAGTACTATATACTCGTACAATACTTCTTTCTATACTATATTTGGTTACAAATACGTAGAGGTCACGGGTTCATTGTCGGAGCAAGGCAAATATCAATTTTGTAAAGATGAATGGTTTGTTGAATGGTGTGGTATTTTGGTATTGGGAACGGAGTGTTTATGCTAGGTCCTCCCTAGTGGTATTTATTGTCTTTATCTTATAGTATTCAGGTCTATGCTGAAAAGCAAAACAAACTATTTACTGATATCTAGATATAAGTACTTTATTATGTATTGTTAAGCATTTAAGTTTGTTAGTAAATGGTATTTCTATTTTATTATCGTACGAAACTAGAAATGTCATTTAAATCATGGAAAAGATAAATGGAAATGTCTACAATTGTGATACATGAAGCCACGAGACATTGACAGACTATTATGAGCACTTTTGAATTGAATGAACCTAAAGCTACCTGCTCGGAAGGCAGTTCCGATGAGAAGATCCGGCACCAAGCTCCACAGTTTCTTTTATAAAGTTTACAATTTTATTCTTTCATACAGTAATACAAAATTAGCCACTCTGCGTGAAGCTTAAATAGATTTTAAAATTACTATTATCTTCATATTGTATTAGGAAATGCTGAAACGAACGCAAACAGATCAATCAGTACGTACTCTCTACTAAATTTTACTAAGCATCGTATTAAAAGTACAGCGATCCGTTGAATTTAAACCTTCATAGTACATAGTTTATAGTATTTCTTTTGTATGTCAAAGCATGAGCATGCCCCTGAGCGGGACTCGAACCCACATCCGCTGTCTTCACAAGCAGACGGCATCCACACTGAACTTGCCCAATATATCAAAGTCCCAGGCCGTCGCTCATTGAGATGCGACTCTCGTATAATTCCTATATATCCATACGTAATGAGTACTAACAACACTATTAAACGCTAAGTTATTTTTTATGATCATTTTATTGCCTCGATAAGTGTCGGTCTCTAGGAACTTGGTGTGACTTGTACGGTCGTTCCTACGCAACATACGGCGGATATAGTTGTTTGTATGTTTGTTTGTATATCATTGAAATATTGTAATGCAATGCAATGTCTCAAAAATTCGGCGGAAAATGGAGAAAGAAGTGTCTTAACACTAGGTTCTTTCTGCCTACCCTGCGGTATACTCTACATAATGTGAAACTAATAGAATAGTATACTGACTATTTTTTTAATTTCTTGTTACCTTGAATTAAGCTGCATATTTAGAGAACGGAATATCTTAACGTCAGGTTACCGCTGCCTTCCCCGACATGAGAGAAAAAACAAGAAGCTGTTTTTTTTCCCTTTAAATCTACTATAGCTATTAAGAATGAGTCTATTATAGAAGTTCCACGTGTAAGAATGTCCGCCCACATCGTGCCTGCATACTTGGAGTATAAAACGTCCCAAAGTGATCTATAAAAGCTTCTTTTTAAACAATTAAGACAGCAATTAAACATCCCGTCTCAATCGTTCAGTCGACAAAAAATCACTCGAGGAATCCGTTCAATGTCTTCATCGGGTGTTTAGGTTTTTTTTTTCCAATGATTTTTTTTCGGTTTTGTGGTATTTATTTAACTCCACTTTTTGCCGACTCTGTGGTTCATTATGAAAATACGTCGTTCCTATTTTAAGTAGAAATCTTTGTGGTGCAGCAAACAACGTCTGCCTACAAACGTGGGTTCGATTCTCTTCTGGAAGAATGAATTATTTTAATTTTCTCGCTCTGGTAACAAAATAAAGCGTGGCGATGAGTTCTGTCGATTGGAAGTGGAAAGTGGAGATTGTCTAAGCTCTAGATGCTGTAGAATTTAATGCTAACAAAAAAAAATTGGTCATCCGATACCTAGTAAAGTCTAAGAAGCACTTCTTAGAATTAACTTTTAGCAGAAATATTAAATCAATATAAAAATATTGATTCGTTGCGACCTCAACATTTTCTGATGTAAATAAAAGTTAAGATTTAAATTTAGATATAATAGGGTTAGCAGAAGGAACCTAGTGTTAAAACACTCTCCATTTTACTATTATAAAGGTTTTCTATTTAAAGACATGACAGAAAACAAAATAATTGTATTACCCTTAATGGGATTTGAAGCCCCAATCACCTAATGCGCCTCTTCCACCCTCGAACCCGAAGCGCAGTGTCACAAAAAACATCCGTCATTACCTTTAATTGGTAGTAAATCCTGTCGCTTATGAAGAATGCAGGTAGCGGCCTAGCCAGCTATAAAAATTTGTTTGAATCTCTTATATAGGGTTCCACTTAACAAACGAATAAAAAAACCATTGATAGAGCCCACTCGTGGTACTCGGCAAGTTGTGGGTTCAATTTCCACTTGAGGAAATAAAATGTTTTTGTATATTTACATTTCCACGCTCTGGTAACGAGGCAAAGCACTGCGTTGAATTCCACTACTCAATGCAATGCCTCCAGAATTCAGCTGGAGAGTGAGGAATGAAAGCGTTTTAATGGGAACGGAGTGTAAAACTAGGTTCCTAAGTAATCTCTGCCTACTATTTGGTATGTGCGGGTTTAGCATGAAGCTTATAATTTTTTTTTTCTATTATTAGACCAGAAAAAAGATCATTTTTGTTAAAAAGCGTGATTTTATTTTTTAATACAATTTTGCCAAAATCAATAATATTAGAATATAATATAAATGTGTTGCGTTGTTTACTACAGTACAGTGCTATTATCTTCTTATCACCTATAAAGATGTTATTCATATGATAATACTAAAGATTACGTAATAAAAATAAAAATATAATATAAAATTTATATAATCCTTTATATTTAATTATTTGCTGCTATAATTAGCACACACGGCTATTCGACACAAACTATACTAAGCTAACTTTTATAAAGTCCGCATACAGCAGAAGAAACGTATATAACTTTGAACGTAGCCGGCTTTGAACCCGTACCTCTAGGAAACAGCCCAAACAGTACTCTAACCATTAAGCCATACGTTGCGTTCTTTCGTAATTCGTTATTTTATTCCGGCGTTATTAGTTTTACATTGATTATATTTTATGAATGAATGTGAGTTAATGCAATTAAAATTAAAAAAAAAAAATTACAAAGCTAAAAAACTGATGTTCGTATAAAAAAAACATATTCCTTACAAAACATCGAATCTGGGATCTTAACAAAATTTTCCACAGAACCCGTTGATTTAAACTGTCAATTTTTTTTTACAAAACCGCTCAATTTTATTAGTGGAAATAAAAATCCAAAATTGTTAAGTGACTTAACTCACTTTAGTGCCCCGGCCGTAACGTCGTCGGCTGTTAGCGTTTATTATTGTTTTATTATTATATTATTATACCCACAAATGCATTGATTTAGAGGGCGATTTATTATAGAAATAACAGTTATTATAGATTATACAGGGGCGCACAGTTGTTGGGAGTTCGATATCCACTCGAGGAAATGAAATATTTAATATTTTTTTTCTTCGCTCTCCTTTGAGTTCCACCAATAAACACGCAAAGCCTCCGGAATTTAACGGAAAAGGGAGAATCGAGTATCTTAAGACTAGGTTCCCTCTGCCTACCCTGTCAAGTGCCGGATACAGCGGGACGCTAAAAAAAATTAAATATATTAAAGTATTTATCTTTTCTAAAGTAACGTTCTCCTCAAGTAAATGTCGAAACTATTAACTGAACGTCTAAACGTCTTACTCAATAAATGGAATATCTAAATCAAAAATATTTTTAATTTGAAACAATAGTTCCTGAGATTAGCAGGATCAACCAATCTCTTGACATTTACAGTTACAAGTTTTAGAGAATTTAGTTTCAGTTACAAGTTTTATAATAAGTTTTAGATTTTTTGTTAGAAATATTGTGAGTTTTAATTTCATTTATGGTTGCAGCTTTAAATCTAATCGTCTCATATATTAGTTATAAAGTCGTACTTATAAGACATAGATAATTTTGTGACAGAATTTTTAGAAAAATATTTATTCGAAAGGAATAAAGGTCTTAGGAATGAACTCTTTTTATTTCCTCGTTCTACCAAGACCTAAAAGTTCGGCGTTTGGTGTGAAGATCGAAGTGTTTTACCACTAGATTCCCTGCGTTCCCTGTCTACCCCGCTATATGCGGGATACAGCGAGAAGTTAAAATAAAGAAAACTATCTAAACAATCTATTAAGCCGTGACCGTAGATAATCATTCAAAATAACTAAAAACAATAAAATGGTTCGATAATACACAACACAATACACATGCTCGAAAGAATCGTACATTACTTTTGCTCTACGATATATCAATCAAAAGTATTCAACACACAAACAAAAGTAAACTCTACCACATAACCATAAAGATAACTTTCATTTGAACGAAAATTCGTACCATATCATATTTTTCCTATACTTTTATAACCCAGTGAAATTGTATAGGTATACAATTGTAGATGACGCTTATAATGTTTGGTGACATCTGAACTCGGCCGCGTGTGCCGTCCAGGTGGGCCGCAATAAAAATAGACTCAAAATCAATACAATGCTTTGCAAGATAGCTTTAGTTGAGTTTGTTTGAGAGTATCGATATTTTTAGGGAAAAGAGTAAAAATAACTACCGATTATAGTTAAATCAATATAGACTTATATTTTATTCTGAGAGCAGGGTGATGATAATCTACTGTTAAACCACTCTTACTCACACACAACCCCCTTTTTCGAGACATTGCGTGTTGAGTAGCGCTACTTAACATTATGAAAAAATTTGAATATTAAAGTTTGTCTTTTATTTTCACCCAATATCTGCATTTTATGCGATAGTTATTCTTCCTGATTTCCACTTTCCTTAAACTTCTGTGGCAAAACAGAGCAGAACCAATCATACCTATAGCTATCAATCATCAGGCATCTGGTGTTAAGAAACTCTGTTCCTGACAAACAACCTCGAGTATTGAGTGGCGGAAATCAAGTCTGTGCTTTGTCTTCTATCTCTCTCATTCATTCCCCCGAGTGAGAATTGAATCTACAACCGTCTCTTTTTAAAGTTGGACGTTGCGCCGCTATACTACAATGACCTCTAAATATTATTAAAAAATATAAGAATTATAAAACTATCGATATCGAATACTCGAAATAAGCAAGCCCTACACCCCACGGGGCTGTCAGCCTCTTAAGTAATCGCCCATTGTATCAACTCGCCGTAGTCCACAGCTCAATTGTTACATTTAATTGTTCATTATACATTACTTCTTGGTTTTTGAATAAGAAAAATATATTTTTTCCAGTCAACACTCAATGCCTCAAAAAGTCGGTGAAATGTGGAGAAGGGAGTGTTTAATCTGAACACTAAGCTCTCTCTGCCTACCCTACTGAAATGGACATCACTTAATGTTATAGATTTATGGAGCATGTTATAACTTATGACACCAAATAATAGATAGATATATTATATTCTTAGCTTAATTGCTTAGCTTAAAATCCGTTATTAAAAAAAACACATCTTAGAAACTACACAGGAAATTTTCGTATTTTATTTTAGCACCCAATAGATCTACAAGGGTGTAGGTCAGTATACGCCACACGCTATATTATACTCAAACCAATATTTCAACGCGTGGGAGTCCCACCAACAACCATCACATCACAATACACCACTATACAGCTATAAAAAGCATAAAAGCTAACCAAATAACTTAAGCAATTAACGGCACAAGAGCCTTACAATCTATTGACAAAACTCAAATAAACATGCGAACGAAACGGTAGAAGCAATTAGGGCTCCTAAATCATAAATCGACTAGAATACATATACATACAATTAAGTAGCTTATTTAATCGTTATCTTTGTGTTATATCTAAAACTAACAAACGAAAATAACTCTTAAATCATCAGAAATAAAGTTTATATTTTTGTAACTTTATAGAATTCACATTCTACCCTACGCTTAGACAAAGAGAATAACGGGGGTTAAAAATACGCAACCCCAATTAATTAAAGACAATTAGCCGCCCTTCCGCAACAAAAGGTAAAAACTCTAACCATTAATTACGGTCGCTCCGCGAATTTCACCCCTTTTGTTTTTCGAGAGGAATCCGTTTTGAGAATGAGATATGCTAGACTACGCATAGGTGAGCTTGAGGTTAGACTGATTTGTTTTAATACTAGCGACCCGTTCGCGGCTTCGTCCGCTTGAACTGCACTGAGGAATTGAAATATTTAATATTTTAATTTCCTTATTTTGGTAAGGAGACAGAGTGCAGTGTTGAATTCCGCCACTCAACACGCACTCCTTCCAGCATTCGGTGAACAGTGGGGGACGGAAGTGTCTTAATGGTTCCCTCTGTCTAGTCTGTTTGTGCAGCGTGAAGTTAAAAAAATAATATTTACATAACATGAGCCGTGGACGGTCACGTGAAACATTTTTAAAATTATTCTTAAGTCAAATCGCTAATCTTTAAATAATCCATTTAAACTTAAAAAAATTACGACTGACCTCGAATTCAACAGAACCTACTATCATCAACAATCTACAACACAATCCTGGGACACTATCACGTCTACATACAGATAACGTCACTGCCATAATACGAGTAAATATGTTAAAAGTTCCCTCATATCCTCAACAATGGCGAAAGCTTCCAATAATCCTCACGCATTACAACACTCCACAATTAATGATATAATCTCAACCTGTCATTACCACCTTAAAAGCCTGAACCAAAAGTGATGAAACACACCCAAGTTGAGATTCCTATAACATTTTGTAATATACGAAAATCACCCTTATAGCATTTCAACTGAAGATATAAAATTGCTTACTATGGTATAGCATACAGGATATCTGTAAAAGCATATCAGCATAGATTAGGCTTGTCCATTAAATAACGCGATATCAATTACCACTATCCCATCTAACATAATATATTTTATTGTTGATAATTTGGACAGTGTCAAGTAAACCACCGATATGTGCGCGTGCAAACTGAAAAAGTCATCTTTTTTCATAGAGGACATATTAAGTGATAACAATAATAAGAAATTTGATAAACCAAATGGACCTTTGGAGAGGGAATCTCAGTCTAGTAGCGAGAATATTACGGGTTCGAAACAAGAAGAATTTAGAACAAAATTTGAAGTTGTTACAGAAGTTGATAAAGAGCTGGAATTGGCTAAATTTAATGGAAATCTAGATAGGAGGAATACTTATCCGTTATATCCTACACCGGTCAAAGCTAATTTTCCATGGCCTTACAGGGTTAAAGGATATCCGGTAGAAACGAGGAATCTCAGTTTCTATAGTGATCCAATGTTAAAATCTGATCATATATTAAGGAATCAACTTGCTGTAAACAGATTTGTGCCCACGCCGTACTTACGCCAGCCCTATGGGCTCGATAGAGGTAAGGAATATTAAATTTTAATTTAAAATACATTATGCGATACGTCTGTCTCATTGTAGACGCGATGATTATGGATTTGAGTCCTATTCGGTAAGCAGATTGAACTTAGTGTCTAGACATTCCGTTCCCCACTTTCGCCAAATTCTGAAGGCATTGCATGTTGAGTGGCAGAACTCAACGCCATGCTTTGCCTCGACATCAAGACGGAGAAATGAAAAATATAAATTTAAAATCGCCAACATTCGTCCATTAAGGTTTCCGTACCAATTTTAGGATTATAGGTCCGCGGGAAGTACTAAATAGGTTTTGATTCCGCGGTTAATTTCATACAAATACTAAATAGAAATTTCTTATTTCTGTGTTTTAAGGAATCATAGACCTAAATAAGTGATATTAATATTAGCTCGATACCTTCACGCACTCTTGAGATAAGTCTTGATAGACCGTTTTTACCTTTTGAGGTAAGGAACCCTAAAAACCAAAAAAAACTTATTTTAAAATTATTTTATCTAACATTTTCCTGTAACAAATAAGAATTCAGCCGTATTTACGCGCCCAAATTAATTTGGGCTTAACGATGTTTGAAGTAAATTAATCACCAGATAATCCCGATAAGTTCGACTATTCAGCGTTATCGTTATCAGTGCAAATAAAAAAATAGCGTCTGTTTACGATCAAATTACGATAACAGACAAAAAACTAAATCAATTACTTCAATTACTTCCCGTAACCAAATATACGCGTATTACATGGTTTACATTAACATGGAAACCACTATTCAATTACATACAAAAAATATACTACTATCTTATAACTGCGGCTTCGCCCGCGTGCTCAGGTGCAAATAAATAAGTTGTATTTTCTGATACCAAAGGAATAAGGTAATACAATATAACCTTCCTTGGTTAATTACTATCTAATACAAATTTATTTTTTCAATTGGAATCAGTAGTTCCAGAAACAAATATCCCGCATAGGAGGGTAATAGAGGGAACCTGGGGACCTAGAACTCGACTCGGCTCGACTCTGCTCCCCATTTTCCACTGAAATATTGAGACAATGCTTGAGGAGTGGCAGAACGAGAAAATGATAATAGTAAATATTTCATTGCCCTGAGTGGGAATGGAGCCCATGGAGTAGGGACACGCTTGTGCCCTTGTATCAGCTCAACAACTACTATTTTATTATATTAAGTATAGATAAAGTCATCGATCCACACTCGGGAGGGACAATTATTTTTATTTTCCCACTCTGACAAGACTAAGCTGGGCTATGAGTTCTGCCGTTCATAACAAGTATTGTTTATCTTTGACGGAATAATAAAGCTTAAACTTAAATAAAACCCGTCAAGTGCGAGCCGCATCGAGGGAGGAACAAATAACAATACTATATCTTAAAAATAATATGTTAGAGACGTGTAAACCTTCAAAAAAATTATATCAGTAAAACTTATAAAGTATATTAAGTACATTATACAAATAAAAAAAGAAAATCCTATGACCTGATAATCGATAACAACTTTCGGCCATTCACATTACGTTTTAACAATAATAATTATGTACTTATAACTAGACAAGAAACTCAAATTAGCCGTAAAAAGTTATTAAAAAATAAAACCTAGATAACATCAAAAATCAATAAATATACAAAATGTATTTAACGAATATAATTATAAGAAATCTAACTTAGTGATAACTGATAAGAGATAAGATAACGGCAATATATTGAGTATTAAAAAAGCACATCGTTGTTTTAAATCTAAGTGTAATGTACCTAATTGATAGTAAAGTAGGTACCTTATGGGGTCTTTAGGTGAGAACCTACCCTGTGGGCCTGTGATGCTTCGATAGTTCTTATCTTCACTCTGTATCTTGTACATAGCGAGCAGGCAAAGAACCTGAGACCTTAGAGTTAAGACACTCCGTTTCTATGTAGACACTTCCGGTCTCCACTTTCCACTGAATTAGGGAGGCGATTGCGTATTGACTAGTGGAACTTAACGCCGCACTTTGAGCAATTTACCCTAATTGTAAATTGAAGATCCTTCTAATTTTTTTTTGTGAAATCTTAAACAAATATATTATAACAAAAACATTTTATAACATAATTTAACTAAAATTAAAAAACCGATTAGGTCCGAGCTGGACCGGCTGTTAACAAACTTAAGTTTGCGGGTATATGCACTTATTTTGTGTGGAATGAACTACCAATATAAGTTAATAATTTCACAACTAAAGGTCCACGGAAAGAGTAGCCTATATGATTTTATTATAACTGCTCGTATATATTAATTGCATTGACTTAGAAATTACATTGTTTCAGTGCTTTAAGAGACTATAGACCTAAATATTTGATATTAATTTTAGTTCGATACCTCCACATGATCTCGAAACAAATGGTTTTGACAGACGAACAGACGGGTGACAATTTTTTACAAACTTTGATTGCATCTCCTGCATTATTTGGTCGTTAATATTTTACGTCGTTGTAACACCAAACGTCCTGGCAGTAAGCACATAGACACCTATCCTCTTACGTGGAGTGGAGGAAGAAGGTGGAAGAGCGCTGAGTAAGAATCTTATCCCCAACGTTCAGAGCCAGACGCTGTAGGTACCGCTGCATCACAACGGCTTTATAAAAATATTAATACTTATAATATATTTACTGATAATAAATATAACTATTTAAAAATACTCCGATAAGGAATTTAGTCCATCGTATATAACGGTAATCTACGAAATCAGGTAGTTTTACACATTATTAGATAACTTCACCGGGGCCTATGATAAATATACACGTGAAAGGATTTGGTGAAATAACGCAAAAAAAAATACAATTCGGACAAACAAGCAAAATTTGATAGGCTGGATTATTTTTAGCTTTGACGTATTCCGCATATGGTACTGTTGGCAGAGGGAACCTGGAAATGTAGTGTGACACTCCAATTTCAACGAGTGTGTTTTCGATTCCCTTTTGGGCGAATGATTTTTCTAGCATTGAGCTCCGTTGTTAAATTTCTTGAAAATCGTAATTTCTTGAAAACTCTCCCTTCTGCAATTGTAGTAAAAGTTCAAATCTGTAAGAAAACCTTTAATAATTCTATATCTATACTTAAAATATATTCTATTTATTTATTTATTTATTAGGAAGCCAACGTTACATACTAAGACTACAATGGTAACAAACATTTTTAAATATATTGGTACAAAGTATGTCTCAATTATAGCCTAACTTTGCATGTATAGTAAAGTTGCTGCTCACATCTAAATTAACAAAAAAGCAACAATAATAATAATTTAAAAAAAAAACTACTAACCAGGTATATAAATTGAAACTTATAACATAAACATTGCTCTAATTAAAAAAAATAGACAGAGACCTAAAAAAGATAATACTTAAATTTAAAAAAACAACTACTTAAAATAGCCAAACATAAAACAAAACAAAAAAAACAACAAACTACTAAAACCAAAACTGAAGTTCTGTACTGAAGAAAAAAATGTTATGATAATTGTAATTATTGCAAGTAAGCTCAGTTATGGATTTTTTAGTAGATACATAAAATATTTTTTCAGCTGAGCTTTATACAAAGGTAAGGAGTCATTAAAAATATCAAATTGAGGTTTTTGCGCTAATTTGTTATAAAGATTTAAAGTTCTATTAAGTGGTGCATTTAGGCCTAAATTTGTTCTAGCGAACCTTGTTTTAGAATTTTGGGTACGTAATCTTGCATTCGATTTAGGGATAAAAATAGTAAGTTGACTTAAAATTTTCGGACAATCAAGGTTTCCAGATAGTAATTTATGTAAAAAGCAAAGATCGGCAATCTCTCTGCGATGGGATAGTTTTAGTATATTATAATGTTTTAATAAGTCATCGGACTTCCGAAAATCATTACTGATATGATCTCTATAAGATAACCATTTTAAAAACTTTTTTTGGATTCGTTCCAATCTGTTTGTATGTGTAACATAATATGGATTCCAAACAGTTGAACAATATTCTAATCGACTCCTAATTAATGAATTAAATAAAATAATAATTTAACTAGATTTCTTCAAATGTTTAGTAGCTTGTATAATAAATCCTAAAATGCTGAACGATTTGCTCATTATATAATTTATGTGTAGAACAAAACTCAATTTAGCGTCTACTGTTATTCCTAAATCACGTACTTGAGTAACTTTTTTAATAGGGTAACCATTCACTTTATAATTATAATTGATGTCAGAAGTCTTCCTACTAAATATTATACTCTGGCATTTCTTGTTATTGAATTTCATACTATTCTTAGAACACCATACAGCAAACCTGTCTAAATCTTGTTGCAAGAGCTTATAATCTTTCACTGACTCAATTTTTTATATATTTTTAAATCATCTGCATACAATAAGAAACTACAATGGTGTAAACAAGTAATTACATCATTATAAAAAATATAAAATAAGACAGGGCCAAGTATAGACCCTTGTGGGACTCCTGAATATAAAAAGAATGTTCTTGACTCATAACCACCAAGCACTACATTTTGTAAATAACTTTTCAACAATTTAAGTACTTTCCCATGTACTCCATATTTATAAAGTTTATTCAATAAAAGTTTATGATTAACAACATCAAACGCCTTAGTCAAGTCTGTATAAATACAATCAACTTGTTTCTTAGAGTCCAATGACAACGCGATGTCCTCTACAAAAGATATTAAATTTATTAAAGTAGATCTATTTTTTTATAAAACCATGTTGACTATCAGATATCACAGGTTTAATGTGCCAAGTTAGGTACGGACAGACAAAGGACTCCAATATTTTGGCAAAAACTGATAAAATACTAATAGGCCTATAATATTCAATACACTTTTTATTACCATTTTTAAAAGCTGCCATAATTCTTGTCTTTTTCCAATACATAGGAAACGTACCGTCTAGGGGCTTCAGGGGCTATATCTATACTTATAATAAAATCGTAATGGATCGGTACATGGAAAATATACTCTTATACGAAAAATATTATTTGTGATATTTAATAACGTAATAGAACCAAAAACAATGATTTTTAAATTTTTTGTCTGTTCGTCTGTGCATTTATATCTATATGCTAATCGCAGAAACGGCTTTACCGATTTAATAGCAGTTTTCACTATTGTATTTTGCAAATCTTCTCTTAATATTTAATGTTAGTTTTATTTCAAACGCCTTATAAATAAAAAAGTTACTTATTAGATTTATCCAATAAAATTGCTATAAAAAATATTTTATTGATTTGGCAGAAATTTTACTTTTCAATATAGGTATATAGTATTGTTAATATGACATTATTATTAGAAAAAATGCTGAAAAATACCAATTAAATTGGTAATGATTGTAGTCCAAGCGGACGAAGCCGCGAGCCGGTTTGCTAGTACCATATATAGTAAATTGTGATTATTTCTAATCCTAACACAAAAAAAATATATAGTGATAACGAAATTAATACTAGTTGATAATATATAAGCAATAAAACATAATGTTCAGTTATCTCTAGATTGTATCATCAATCATACACAGATAGCTATCGTATTTTACAATTAGGACGTTTTAATATGTATAATTATTGTCCTGATAATTATATTTTTTTAATGTCACGCTGTGTCCCGCACATTGCAGGGTTGGCAGAGGGAACCTACTATTAAGACCTTCCATTCCCCATTTTCCGCCCAATTCTGGAGGCATCGCGTGTTAAGCGGCGGAACTTAGACGAAGAAAATAGAAATATTTAATATTTTCGAGTGAGAATCGAATTCACAACATGTCACATTCACTGTCATAGTTAGTGCCCATGCGCCACGACGCGCTAATCTCAGGAACTACCGGTTGGAATTGAAAAATCTTATTTTGTATAATCAATTTATAAAGGTGTAACCCACTGTACCTGCGGTCAGAGGAAAAAAATACCTGTCATACTCTCCATTTGACTGCTTATAACGCCCCAAAATTACGAAACGAATATTTAATTTGAATGTCCCCGTATGGTCAGGTTTCAATTAGGCTTTAACTAAGATTAAAATTTAATTATTCAATTCCTATTCAATGTAAATTAGAGTTTTAATGTTTCTAACTGAGGATATTTGCTATTTGCGGAAGGAACTTCGTGTCAAGGTACCCTGTTTCTAAGGCACCGCCTAATGTTTCAGACACTGTTTGTTCGACGGCGGAAACAAACGAAAATATTATATAATTAACTCTAGAACTCTTTTTTGAAATATTAATATTCGACTTTTAACCGTCTTTTTCCTTCCAGCACCCTCATGCTGTAACCCCTGGTGGGGAGTAGGAGGTAGAAGAAAGGGAGGGCAAGTAAGGTTCAGCGCAGCACAGACTGGTGCTCTGGAGCGTCGGTTCAGAGCCAGCAAGTACTTGAGTCCGGATGAGAGGAGAGTGTTGGCTGTATCGTTAAGATTAAGTGATAGACAGGTATAATATCACAATATATATATTTTAAGCGTTACGCTAAAACACAGTACGTCACAGTCTAAATTACCGATAAAAATTAAGAACGGAAGATCCTACCAATTTAAGGAAACATTCCATAAAGTACTAAAAAAGTTTTAGTTCAAATTAATTATTCCTTACAGGTAAAAACGTGGTTCCAGAATCGTCGTGCCAAATGGAGAAGAACGACACCTGAGTGCGCTGACGCAGGGAGTCCACCCACAGCTGAAGAGTCTGATGAAGAAGTCCAAATTGCTGACGAAGACTGACGGTCTCCTGGTTCATATCTTCATGTCGTACTAACGACTGACCCAAGGCAGAGAGATGTTGTTACGGAGAAAAAAACGTACGTTCTGTTTTCTGTTCAAGACGATGCGTGTTGGGTAAAAGATACAAGAAATAAATAAAGTATGTTTAATTGTATTAATGTGTATTATTTATTTTATTTTATTGAGTCCATTTAAACAATATTTTTGAAGAAATGAAAATTAATTAAATAAAAATTTAGTCTTAATTCTAGAGTTATTAACACGATTCATTGAGAAAAGACGTCAATTTAGAAATTATCATCAATTAATATGGCTTTTAGGTGATAGTGACTATCGTTGTTATAAATATCATGTTTTGGGTTGTATTAGTATATTTTAAAAGATAATTATTTAGATCACTATAGATGCAACGGTAAAAGTGATGTTATGTGTGATAAGAAAAAAGTTTCAGGTTCGACTCTTTTATAAAGTAAATTTAAAATGTTACCAACAAAAGATACGTTATAGTTTATGAAAGATTTAGTTTTGATAACTTTGTCTAGCTGCCCATTCGACTTTGTTTTAGATTTTATATTCATGTTTGTATTTTGTAAAAATAGATATTATATAGAGGGTACCTAGTGGTAAGACACTCCGTTCTCTATTTACCGCCGACTTCTGGAAGCGTTGAGAGGCCGAATTCCACGCCTCGCTCTGTCTCTTCACCATAGCTTAGAATTCTGGCGGTAAACGACACAATTAAAATTTAAACTATAACTTTTATATACCATATAGTCATCTAATTAACTTGCCTTAAATGAATAGTAAAAATAGAAACCCCGAACGTCCTTTCTCATATCTAATATATTTATATTTTACAAATTCTTTTAAATTGAATTAAAAGCTTTTAAAGTAAATTGTAATAGTCTGAGTGAAATGTGATGGTTGTTGGCTCAATTCCTGCTCAAAAGAATGATTATATCAAAATTATTTTAGCATCGGTACAATGGGATGAGCATTTGACAAAAAAATTCAGTGTTAGATTTTAAGCTTACTTCAAAAGACAAGTGCTCAATTTAAAGAACCGACGCTATTATAACATTCGTTTAAAAAACTTCGATATTATTACATTTGTCCATTATGGAATCTGTGTTGCAGTCTACTAGGTGGCGGAACCCAACAACGAACTTTATCTAAAAAAACAGAATAATTTATATATCCAATATACTTTAATGTAAACATTAGACTGACTGGAATTCGAACCCAAAACCATGCAAGTCATGCGTCCTATATGCCATATAAACAATGATGACAACGTTGAAAAATTATATAAAAATCAAGATTTCAAAATTTTTGTATTTGAGGTTTTGCTCGTCAAAAAATTGAATTTCTAAGTGAACCACAATAACAAATTGAAAAATAACAATTCGGTCTATTTAAATAACTATGACAAAAAAACACAAAAAGATTATATAAAAAATAGTAACAAAATCTAAAACACTATTTTATTTACAATACATTCTTTTTAGAAATATTTTTATTATAAATATTCACAGTATCTATTGAATGTGTTACTTCATATGTAGATAATATATATTTTTTATAAAATATAACAATTTTCTTAATAAATAACAAATAACGGTCACACATCCCATGTGTAGTTGAAAAATAAAAAAATATATGAAATACTTTAATTATAATAAAGACAGTGCAAGAAATAAACATTAAAATAAAATTGTAGGGTATTTTTTTTATTTTACAGGTATTTAATTGTTAAGTATAGATGTAATATAACAAAAAATGCCTAAAAAGGTTTTTTCAACATATATAATATTATTTTTATATTAAAATAGTACTATAAAACACACTGAAATTTTGTATTTTATAAAACAATGCAGACAATCAAATTTAGTAGGTTAAAGATTGGCTTATATTCTTCATATTAAATAATTTTCGTAATTTCATAAATCTACATCTTTTATGAAGATTGAAAATGAATAAAAACAGTTTCATACATAAATTCTATATATTATTATTAAACAATTATACCAAAAATATTTTCAGTATATTTTTGTGTAAAAATATTTTTAAGTATGATCAGATAACTTACAATGTCTTCATGAAATAAACAAAGTTTTGTTTATAATAAAATGAAATATAAAACCACTTAAATATTCTTACAAAAGAAATTATTTTATTCTTCATAAATAACTTGTATTATATAATTCTATATTTTCATATTCTTTTTGTAGTCCATTTTGGTCATAAGGCCATTATAATTCATTTTAGATTCACGCTGTGTTCCTCACATAAAGTAAATTTCAAAGTATTATTTCAGACATTTTCTTGTCATCAGAGTGAAAACAATTAGTTTCTCCATGTGGGACTCAAGCTCATAACCATTATTTTGATCCTAAACTGTGTCAGGCTGCACCATCATGGTTTCAAAAAATGTACTATTGAATGTGATTATATAAAAATATAAGGGAAATGCACCTACACATTTTCAAATACATCAAAAAAAGTACTTATTATTTTAATAACTTATGGTGGACGGAATTACTTCATATTAGGTTTATATATTGATTGATCAAATATACTACAAAAAAAAAACAACGTTATTTACATATTTATTTTTGTTTTTTCAGTTGTTCCTTATTAAAAACAAGAAACATTCAATGTCATATTAAAACTTAGATTTGTTCCATATATCACTTAATTAATAAAAAAAATTACAAATACATTTTGTAAATTGTTGTACAATAAAAAACTAGTCATCAACCAGAATAAAGTATACATTTTGATAACTCAATTTTTTTAAATACTATTACTATTATTTATAAAAAATGCACTGCGTAAATCAGACCAAAATGAACTACAAACGCAACCTCCTTAATAAATTACAGATAATAACAATTAACAAGTAAAAAAACCCACATAAATAGAACAAGTTCCACACAAAAATAACTTTTTTTAAATTATTTAACATTATTCAGCTTTCCTATAACCACCTCGCGCCCTCCACGCCTTTAACAAATTGTATGAGAAGTACAATTGAAAGAAATGCACTTGAGATGCGAGAAGGACAAATGCATACCATAAAAGTCCATAGGGATAACCCTGAAATAAATAAATAAAAATTATATTACTATTAGCGATCCATTTCCATGGACTCACCCACTTTAATTTATTGTTATATTATAAACAAATTAAACAAAATCTTAATGTAACTTGTATATAAACTATATTACCATAAAGTGTCATGTAACTCTGTTCAGTAGTTTTTGAGTGAAAGTAGAAACAAATATCCATCATCACAAACTTTAACATTTATAAGATTATTAGAATTATTTAGTTTGTTTAGCAGGGCATATTGTCTTAAAATTAAACCTGAACAATTCAGCGGTTAGCTTCAATAGTGCAACACCTCATAGCCCATACAGTAAGTTATTTCTGTATATTACAGGACAAATAGAAAGTATTGTAAAGACATTTTATTATTTAGTTCAGTTCCAATTGTGTCCATTGATTCCAAATTCCTTCACTAATATCACAATTTTTCTTGCATACCAGGGTACACAGAGGGAACCTAGTGTTAACTTTAAGACATTATTCAATGTTACATTGCATGGAGAATACATGAATGATTAATAAGATTTAACTTTAAGTCATCATGTTGCAGTGGAAAAATGTTTAGCTATAAAAATGTATCAACAGTTGAATGATTCAGGATTTAACCCACAACCATTCCCAATTCAGTCAGACATAAATAACATAACCTAACAATACCTTTCGCCTTATCACAGAGGAAAATAAAAAAATAACAGATAATATTACATACCTGCCACAACTGTATATCCTCATAATCATCCTCGTCTTCATCAAACGTCAAATACTGATACACATCTCCACAGTAATATATAACACAGTATAACAATGGACCCATGCCTAATGCGGTGATACCATACATGTATTGACGTAAGAACTTTATATTGTTACGTTTGATCGCTGATAAGCCAAGGAATGATAGCAGGAGGGAAAAACACCATATGTACTCCCACCATAGTGGCTAAAAATAAAGAACAATTTAAGCATTTAATATTACATTACTATATATCCAGGAACAAAATGTGGATTTGCTTCTTTAAACTTATTGTGAAGTTATTCAAAAGTAGCTCCTGTTGTAGCTCCTGTGTTATTCTGATAAGATATGTTAGTGGAACAAATATGCATCCTTGCAAATTTACACATGTATAATGTTACTAAGTTGTAATTAATATTTTATATAATAAAAAATAAGGAGCGTTTTAGCATTTATTTTTTAATTGAAATTATTCAAGAATTTATAAAAAAAAAAGGTTTCACAATTTTTATATTAACTTACTTGTGGTATTTGCATCTCTTCTATTTCTAATATAAATACATCAAGTTTGTCCAATATGTCTGCTGAGAGTTTAGCCAGCATACCCAGAAACAGCATGTGATGAAAGAACACACAATATTTAAGACGAGATTTGTTCAGTGCACTGAAATATATTATAAGAATATGATTTCAATAAGTTCATAATAAAAGCTGTTTGCTTTAAGCCCTGTAGCTTATACTTTTTAAATTCCAAAGTAATCTATTTTAATATTGTTTGTTTTATTGCTTTGATTTTTGCTTAGAATTAAGATTATCTTGTAGAGTGTAGACATACTTAATATAAGAACAAGCACATTCAAATAATACAATTCAAATAAATGGCGCCAAATTGTTCTCGACCAAGCTTTTGTCTAAAAATAATTTGACGGAACTTGACGAAATGTCGTGTGTCACATTCTCGCTGAACATAGCTCTGCCCAGCAGCTCATCACGCATAAAAATAATTCTAAATCTCACCTTATTTGATAATGGGCTGCTATTTTCTCCCTATGCTCATAATCTGCACCATTTGTGCCTGTCACCATAATACCGCCTCTTGATGCCATTTCTTAAATTAATGTTAGGCTTTTAATATTATTAAATAAATCTTGTAAGCTCTACAAGTGGTTTGGGTTAATAAATATGTATAATCTGTTTATATTTAATAATTTCTTATGTATTAACACTTTCACATCTGCCAATAGGCCCGAGCTGGCGAACTGACATGCCAAAAATGCCAACGTTCCAAGGTTGACATTTTACATTTAACGTTTAGAAATTTAATGCACAACATATAATAAAGTTTTACACAAATAAACACAAATGATTAAATAAAATTTAAGTAAATAAAAAAATATTATATCTTTTAATTAATTAAACCGTTGACGCATTTTTATAATTGTACACTATCCAAAGACAAAATATAAACAATGCCACTAAAATAAAATTATTCAAGAATTAACATAATACCACACAAACATTTATAAAATTATAAATCTTCACACAATTTGTTTGTTATAGCTGATTCCTTTAATATTTATTATAAACAAAGTTGTTATTCGTTATACAATTCGCCACTAGATGGCGATTCATTAACTATTAATTAAAGGTTGAGTATAAAGAGTTATTATGTTTTATCCTTATTTCTTTATATTATATACATTTATATAATATTCATTCACATCCTACGTAGATCGTAACAGCCCAATTTAAATATGAAAAATGATGAAATGCCTCGTTCCGCCCGCCTTGGCGTTGAGTTCCGCCACTCAACTAGCAAAGTCTGGAGACTTCGGCATAAAGTGGGGAACGGAGTGTCTTAACAACATGTTCCATCTGCCTATCCAAGATACAGCGTGGAGCTAAAAAAAATATTCCGATATCTACTTTTAAAATACCCACAAAAATGTAAATACTGTCTACGAATATGCTAGAATATAAAAATAATATGCCATGAAAATATAAAAAAATTGCATTAAAATGAAAGCTCCACGTGTCAAGCACATAAATACACTAGAATTCATTAATGGAATGATCGGGCCGCATAAAAATGTTCACGCTTGAAATCCTACATTCATTGGCTTGCCAAATTGGAAGAACGATAACGATTTTAATTGTTTCATACATGTTTTATAAACAAGTGGCGTATTGATTGAAACTTCAGCCTGTGTTTTGATTCAGTAGGAACACCATCGACGTCTATATAATAGTTGTACAGAAAAATATTATAGTTCATTCAGTTTCAAAGTTTTATAAAGAAAGAATCATGAAGATCGTTTTTATCGTCGCGATATTCGCTTTTGTGGCTGTTCAGGTAATTTTTAAACTTGACCTTATATAACTTAAGAAATGGCAGAAAATAAGTACTGAATTATTTATAGTTATATTAAGTTTTAGTGTAGCAATTATGTGTGCATATGATCGTGTGGCATGTTCGAATAGAATCGGATGTGTAATCAAAATACCTATAGAAAAGTATGAGTTAAAATTCCACCATCCACTTACTCGATACGGAACGTCTGTAAAAAGGACGAAAAATGACAAGTGAAGAGTTGTGTCTTTATAGCCAACTGTCGACCCAAACGCAGTATCATCCGCTCAAATTTTTTTTTACAGTAGGTACTTATAGCCAAATTTCAAAAAATGTTCACATACCTAAATTATAGACAATTTATTATTCTGATGGATTAGCTTATCCATCTAGTTTCATTTAAATCTGTTAAGTTTGCATGAAAGTTGAACAACATCCTCACAAACTTTCACATTAATATTAAAATATTGACGATATTACGATTTACGAGTATGTATGAGTGAATCTAGCTGTATTCCTAAGGAGATATCTCTCCATTTTATTTTATTTTTCAAGGATATTGTTAGTAAATGGATGGCGAAAACGAAATTTAAATTCATAAACATTGTCCCAATTCCTGTACCTGATCTTATATACATTTATTTCTTATAGTTTAGCCACTCTAAACCAACCCCAGATGATGACAACAAGGATGCGGGTGGAGACCATGTTGGCGTAGATGCGGGTCAGCCAGCAGAGGAGGTACTACTGAACATATTTCAATATCATCATCATAGTCATCATAATTACCATTTAGTTACGAGTTACAATAATCTGTTTTCATCTAGAGAGCAAAGAGTTGACTAGGGAATACGTCAAAATATTTTCATGCATCGTCCACATGTAATTATTTGGGGTAAATTAGAATTGAGGTAGATGAGAACTATAACGATTAGCTAGCGCAGCGTGTAGCCTGTCAATATGCAATTGCTATGTGCTGGTAAGAGAAAGACACAACAGATTGAGTTAACGTTTCATTTAAGAAAATTAGAAATATTAGCTGCATCTTCACTGTGAGGAGCTTGTTGATCTTTCCAAGAAGAGTATAAATAAGAGTACATATAATACCTGCTCTAGCAATCATAATTTATTTCTGAACCTGCGCCTTTATACAGAGGCACGAGGATTGCACCTTACTTATCGGCTGGGATCATCCATGTTTTTCAGCACAAATTGCACAAAAACCAAAACCAAGTCCCAGACGCATGGCCCACCATATTTGATTAATCATATCCATATCTAATATTTCATTCTGTTTTATCCCTCCTCTTATATTTCACACGTGGTCCCCCCATGCCCTTCGTGGCCCACGCCCCGGTGCCACGGGTGCCACATATTTAAATAAGACACCATTTTATATTCATTGATAAAAATTACCCATAATCATTAGCAAAAAAGAGGGGCGGGGACAAAAAGTTCGGTGGTAAGTATATCTCATAAATCTGCCATTCAAGTATCATGTTAATTGAAAAGCAATAAGAGTTTCATAAAATGTTTCTATGTTTGCTGATTGCAAACACAAAAACATAACAGAATTCGTTTATCTATAATACGAGTAAAAAAATATAATTTTGATTAGAAAAACGTACCGTGGAAAAGCGCAGTTATATCAAATGCATTAGCCGCGGTAGCCAAGTTTAGTAATTAGAGAAATTTCAATATTGTTTATGTTTTTATTAACTTCAGACCGTTAAATAAACATACAGCGTAGTTGTATTGATTACATTCCTAACTTGAATGTGTTCCATAAATGTTAAATTACCTTGCTTATAATAACGAGAAAGGAGTGCTGAGTATAAGAACAATATATTCACAAAACTCTGAGGTCAACTTTTTACTTGTATTACCTACTCCTGTAGTTTGATAAATAGCAGTAGGCAGTAGATACACATGGGAATGATAACAGAGAAAAAACTCGAATTCTATTTCTATTTATTGATGGTTGGATGATACCTGCTTCGCGCCGTCCACTATCTGCTATCCATACCTATATTATAAATTCGAAAGTAACCCTGTCTGTCTGTCTGTCTGTCTGTCTGTTATGCAATCAGGGCCAAACCGCTAATTTAATTGTGATAAAATACTCATATAGAGATACTTGAGGGTCTCGGGATGAATATAGGATACTTTTTTTTCTCATATTTGTAATATTTTCGATATATACCAATATATTAAAATACTTATTAATTTGACATGCAATTTATTCCGCCATGTTTATAACAACCGCCGTTGCTAAGCAACGATTTGCAAAGTTTGTTGTTAGAAAACGTCACCCAAA